>CM055265.1:101131253-101212706 GCA_029237695.1 Conchocele bisecta
GTTATGCTCCAGACACGAAATCAGTGCGAGAAACAAAAAGGGAGATAACTTAAAAATTAGCTATGCAAGAGTTGTCATTATTGTGCGCGACACACCTTCGGTTCGTGGTCTATGCATGTGTGAAGTTTCATGAAAATATTCCAAAGGGTGTTCGAGTTATGCTCCGGACAAGAAGCGTCTGCGGCGGACGCGGACGCGGACGCGGTGCGCTGTCAAGTCCCCGACGGAGTCCGGGGGATACAATAATGCTTGCTACTGGAGCCCAGAATTTTTTTTCAATAGTCCTATATTTATCTACATATATCTGCACAGGTCCACATAATGCCACAATATTTTCAACACAGTTTACGGAAATGTAATATCCAATGTAGTAATTTACCTGTATAAATTACCTGTGGTCAGAGTGGTCAAGACTGGACATCTGCACATGCTAGCACATGCTAGCACATGCACAGGTGAATGGTTCTCCCAGTCTCTATTGTTCTCTCTACAGGTAAGGTGTACAGAGCACACGAGAAAACGGGTCTTCATGCATTATTGTCCAGTTTGTAGTGCGCAAAACAAAAAAGGGAGATAACTGAAAAATTATCTACGCAAGAGTTGTCATTTTTGTGCGCGACACACCTCCGGGTCGTGGTCTATGCATGTGTCAAGTTTCATGAAAATATTCCAAAGGGTGGTCGAGTTATGCTCCGGACAGGAAATTAGTGTGCGAAAACAAAAAAGGGAGATAACTAAAAAATTAGCTATGCAAGAGTTGTCATTCTTGTGCACGACACACCTTCGGTTCGTGGTCTAATTGAATGTGTGAAGTTTCATAAAAATATTCCAAAGGGTGGTCGAGTTATGGTCAATCAGTGCGCGAAACAAAAAAGGGAGATAACTCAAAAATTAGCTATGCAAGAGTTGTCATTCTTGTGCACGACACACCTTCGGGTCGTGGTCTATGCATGTGTGTCATTCTTGTGCACGAACCCTTCGGGTCGTGGTCTATGCATGTGTGAAGTTTCATGAAAATATTCCAAAGGGTGGTCGAGTTATGCTCCGGACACGAAATCAGTGCGCGAAACAAAAAAGGGAGATAACTCAAAAATTAGCTATGCAAGAGTTGTCATTCTTGTGCGCGACACACCTGCGGGTCGTCGTCTATGTATGTGTGAAGTTTCATGAAAATATTCCGAAGGGTGTTCGAGTTATGCTCCGGAGAAGAAGTGTCTGCGGCGGACGCGGCCCGCTGTCAAATCTATAGTATCCCCCGACGGAGTCCGGGGGATACAATTACCCATGGTCAGAGTGGTCAAGACTGGACATTTGCACATGCTAGCACATGCACAGGTGAATGGTTCTCCCAGTCTCTATTGTTCAACAGGAGAAGGCTATTGTTCTCTCTACAGGTAAGGTGTACAGAGCACACGAGAAAACGGGTCTTCATGCATTATTGTCCAGTTTGTAGAGTGCGCAAAACAAACAAGAGCTGTAGGAGAACAGCATATCTCGACTACGAGGGTTGTCGATGTACACATAGCTTGACAAAGAAGGTGGCTGCAGCCTGCATAAAAACCTTAACCAAGGTTGACTAAAAACATTAACCAAGGGAAACAAGAAATGTGGCCTGTCGGCACACGAATACCCCCACTGGCAGCCAAAGAAAATGAGGCATTTTTGATTATAAGCCATTTAGCCGAGCGTTAAGGTTTCAAACGCATCAAGTCTGTGACCTTGACCCTGGGCATAGTGTGATAATCCATGCATCGGTGTAGAAGATATAGAGCGGAAGGGAATTTCAATAGGTTTGACCTTTGACCTTCAACTATGACCTTGACCTTGGACGTAGGTGCGTGGTTATTGATCGAGACACACCTTCTCATCCTGAGAAACATTTGTGCCAAGGCATTTGATAATCCATGCATCGGTGTAGAAGATATAGAGCGGAAGGGAATTTCAATAGGTTTGACATTTGACCTTCAACTATGACCTTGACCTTGGACGTAGGTGCGTGGTTATTGATTGCGACACACCTTCTCATCATGACAAACATTTGTGCCAAGCCATTTGATAATCCATGCATCGGTGCAGAAGATATAGAGCGGAAGGGAATTTCAATAGGTTTGACCTTTGACCTTCAACTGTGACCTTGACCTTGGACGTAGGTGCGTGGTTATTGATCGCGACACACCTTCTCATCATGAGAAACATTTGTGCCAAGCCATTTGATAATCCATGCATCGGTGTATAAGACCTTCAACTGTGACCTTGGACGTAGGTGCGTGGTTAGCAATTTGATAATCCATGCATCAGTGTAGAAGATATAGAGCGGAAGGGAATTTCAATCGGTTTGACCTTTGACCTTCAACTGTGACCTTGACCTTGGACGTAGGTGCGTGGTTATTGATCGCGACACACCTTCTCATCATGAGAAAGATTTGTGCCAAACCATTCATGCATCGGTGAAGAAGACATAGAGTGGAAGGGAATTTCAATAGGTTTGACCTTTGACCTTCAACAGTGACCTTGACCTTGGACGTAGGTGCGTGGTTATTGATCGCGACACACCTTCTCATCGTGAGAAACATTTGTGCCAAGCCATTTGGGAATTTCAATATTTTTGACCTTTGACCTTCAACTGTGACCTTGACCTTCGATGTAGGTGCGTGGTTATTGATCACGACACACCTTCTCATCCTGAGAAACATGTGTGCCAAGGCATTTGATAATCCATGCATCGGTGTAGAAGATATAGAGCGGAAGGGAATTTCAATAGGTTTGACCTTTGACCTTCAACTGTGACCTTGACCTTGGACGTAGGTGCGTGGTTATTGATTGTGACACACCTTCTCATCATGAGACACATTTGTGCCAAGGCATTTGATAATCCATGCATCAGTGTAGAAGATATAGAGCGGAAGGGAATTTCAATAGGTTTGACCTTTGACCTTCAACTGTGACCTTCGACGTAGGTGCGTGGTTAGCAATTTGATAATCCATGCATCGGTGTAGAAGATATAGAGCGGAAGGGAATTTCAATAGGTTTGACCTTTGACCTTCAACTGTGACCTTGACCTTGGACGTAGGTGCGTGGTTATTGATCGCGACACACCTTCTCATCATGAGAAACATTTGTGCCAAGCCATTTGATAATCCATGCATCGGTGTAGAAGATATAGAGCAGAAGGGAATTTCAATAGGTTTGACCTTTGACCTTCAACAGTGACCTTGACCTTGGACGTAGGTGCGTGGTTTTCCAAGTATGGTTGCTGTAGGCCCAGGAGTATTCCATATACAAGCTTGAGTAAAAACCGCAACCAAGGGGAGATAACTAAGTAATCCAAGGATAAAAGTAGGTCAAGGTCAAATATAGGTCAGGGATTATTGATGTACATCACAGATGAAGTTGTCCAAGTATGGTTGATGTAGGCCCAGAAGTATTCCATATACAAGCTTGACTATAAACATTAACCAAGTAATTCAAGGTTAAATGTAGGTGAAGGTAAAATAAAGGTCAGGGGTTATTGATGTACATCCCTATGAGAAAAAGTTATCCAAGTATGGTGTCTGTATGCACAATAGTATTCCATCTACAAGCTTGACTAAAAACCTTAACCAAGGTTGAGTAAAAACCTTAACCAAGGGGAATTAAGTAAGTAATTTAAGGTTAAATGTAGGTCAAGGTCAAATATAGGTCAGGGGTTGTTGATGTACATCACTAGGAGATGAAGTTGTCCAAGTATGGTTGGTGCAGGGCCATGAGTATTCCATCTACAAGCTTGACTAAAAACCTTAACCAAAGAGAATTAAGTAAGTAATTCAAGAGGAAATGTAGGTCAAGGTGAAATATAGATCAGGGGTTATTGATGTACATCACTATGAGAAAAGGTTGTCCAATTATGGTGTCTGTATGCACAATAGTATTCCATGTACAAGCTTGAGTAAAAAGCTTAACCAAGGTCAAGTAAAAACCTTAACCAACGGGAATTAAGTAAGTAATTCAAGGTTAAATGTAGGTCAAGGTCAAATATAGGTCGGGGTTGTTGATGTACATCACTAGGAGATGAAGTTGTCCAAGTATGGTTGGTGTAGGGCCAGGAGTATTCCATCTACAAGCTTGACTAAAAACGTTAACCAAGGGGAATTAAGCAATTCAAGAGGAAATGTAGGTCAAGGTCAAATATAGATCAGGGGTTGTTGATGTACATCACTAGGAGATGAAGTTGTCCAAGTATGGTGGGTGTAGGGCCAGTAGTATTCCATATAGAAGGCTGACTAAAAACCTTAACCAAAAGGAATTAAGTAAGTAATTGAAGAGGAAATGTAGGTCAAGGTCAAATATAGATCAGGGGTTATTGATGTACATACCTATGAGAAAAGGTTGTCGAAGTATGGTGTCTGGATGCACAATAGTATTCAATGTACAAGCTTGAAAAAAAACCTTAACCAAGGTTGACTAACCTTAACCAAGGGGAATTAAGTAAGTAATTAAAGAGGAAATGTAGGTCAAGGTCAAATATAGATCAGGGTTATTGATGTGCATCACTAGGAGATGAAGTTGTCCAAGTATGGTTGGGTGTAGGGCAGTAGTATTGCATATACAAACTTGACTAAAAACCTTAACCAAGGTTGAGTAAAAACCTTAACCAAGGGGAATTAACCAAGTAATTCAAGAGGAAATGTAGGTCAAGGTGAAATAAAGATCAGGGGTTATTGATGTACATCACTAGGAGATGAAGTTGTCCAAGTATGGTGGGTGTAGGGCCAGTAGTATTCCATATACAAGCTTGACTAAAAACCTTAACCAAGGCGTGACGGTGACGCCGACGACGCCGACGCCGACGCCGGGGTGACAACATAAGCTCTACTTATTCTTCGAATAGTCGAGCTAAAAAGGGAGATAACTCAAAAATTAGCTATGCAAGAGTTGTCATTCTTGTGCGCGACACACGTTCGGTTCGTGGTTTATGCATGTGTGAAGTTTCATGAAAATATTCCAAAGGGTGGTCGAGTTATGCTCCGGACACGAAATCAGTGCGCGAAACAAAAAAGGGAGATAACTCAAAAATTAGCTATGCAGGAGTTGTCATTCTTGTGCGCGACACACCTTCGGGTCGTGGTCTATGCATGTGTGAAGTTTCATGAAAATATTCCAAAGGGTGTTCGAGTTATGCTCTGGACAAGAAGTGTCTGCGGCGGTTGCGGACGGGGACACGGACACGGACGCGGACGCGGCCCGCTGTCAAATCCATAGTATCCCCCGACGGAGTCCGGGGGATACAATTAACAAAGAAAACACATTGTTCCATAGCTGTATTATTTTTGTCTTAACATTCCCATTCACACTGTTCCGATTGAAGCGATACATGTGTGTACGTCAAAACGATAAACTATTTAAATGTAATGACACGTTCTGCCCACCATACCAACATATCTTTCTTGCACGTGTCTGGCGAACGAAATGTAAACAAGAAGTTGTCCGCTCTTTCACGTCTCTTTCACGTGTCGAATATATACAGGAGCCTAGAAATGGGTAATTTGCATATCAAGAGGTACGTATAATAGATATATAACTTAATTGGACATTACCGACATTTATATTTACGGACGCCGGAAATGGGACTGATGATGATAACAGAACTAATACACTATACTATTTTGTTGCAATAGGTCATTATATTATTGTTTTGTGAATGATAGTGGCATTTCAATATAGATTTTTTATGTTTATATGTAGCTGATTATAACATATTTTGCAACATTGAATAACCATAAATAAATAGTATAGTGATGTGTCAAATACGAATTATAAACAAGCATTACAATTAGCTTTATACATTCTGTCTTCAGATGATATTCCCGTTGTGCGCTGATAAAAATGGACAAACTTCATAAAATGTTGGACCCTCGTCAATCAGGGACACCAACTACACACTTGTCTACTGATCGGAAAAAATGTGCTCTGTGGAGGATACTTCTGAAATATTACACTGTCCAGCGGACTCTAAACGTGCAACGCATGGAGTATGTTATACCTCGATAGCTGACAATATTGCTGGTTTTATTGATATTGAATGTTTGCCGAAATAATATTCAATCGTAAGAAAGCTAAATTCCATAACTCATGTAGACCGAGTATGAACAAAACACAACTCTATAGGGCGAGAAAAAAAAGGAAATCAACGGTTAAGGACAATGCACACCTGTCAAGCAAGTACACAATCGAAAACCTTTGACCAAATGCTGGCTGAAAGATGTAACGTGTCGGCTCTTGTACCCTGTACCCATGATGAAGCTGATACCCGTATATTGTGTCATGTTGACACGGATATTCTCCTTTTGCCAGTTACACCAGCCCAGCGTCTTCATATTGAGTTGTGAGTTGCATTTGGAACAGAGAAAATTTGGCTCTTGTCCGCACATGGTATGGTAAGGGAATTGGGCCCAGATATGTGTGTTGCTTTACCAATGTCACTCATTTACGGGATGCGACACAGTGGCGGTAGTGGTAAGCGGAATTCCTGGGACACTTGTAAGGCATATGGTGAAGTACCACCATTTTGTTTTATACTTTGGCATCTGTACCAGAGTCCATAGAAGACTGAATTCAACCACTCAAACGTTTTATAGTTTTGTTGCATGACCGGACAAGCGGTCTTTATATTGTTAATGAGGCGCGAAAGCAACTCGTTACTGAAAAAGAGTAGGACACTTGATGATATCCCACCTACAAAGACAGCGCTTATACAGCACACTAGAAGGGCAGTATATCAAGCGGATCACAGCTGGGATCAAATGATGATTCGCACCGGTGCTTCAATCACCAAGCGATTCGGGTTGGAAAACGGCAACGATAATGAGTGGGAATTATTCTGGACTACTCAGCCGGAAGCTATTTATAGCTTGCCGAGGTCTCTTAAGGTCAGACTGTAAAAAGGGATACAAGGGGACAGTGCAAATGTAATAAGGCAGCACGTCCATGTACTGCTTTGTGCCAGTGTGGTGGTGAATGCACACACTGTTAAATACACGAAACATAGGTCATTTTCAGTTCACATATTGAATTTTTGAGACACAGTGTCTTCAACAGTAATTTAAAATGTACACGTACATAACAAGTACATGCCAGAGATTATTAATTACTATTCATGTAACAGGTACAAATCATAATTTTATAGTAAATCTGTAACTAATGGCATATTTTGTTGATTGCATGGATCAAATAATAGCACGTATATATATGTAGACATGTACGGGATGTTTCATTTCAGTCATCAGTATTAAACATCATTAAGAGTTTACAAAATGCCCATCAGTTTAATCTTGTGAAAACAGAGAACAAAATGACGAATGTAAAATCGTATGCAAATTACAGATTTACTTACTACGATAGTAAAGACATGAATAACTGCTATGTTTTGTTTGTATTCATCCTTCGAAATACCATCTACACTGTATGTGGTATACCGTAGGTTATGTATCACTATCAAATAGATCACAGATAAATTAAACTTTGAAAATATAAAAAACAAATACGCCATTGTGGCGGCCATTTTTAAAATGGCAACCATTTTCAGATATGTAAATGATATTTATGGGAATGATATTCAAATCTATGATCTACATACGTCGTGAGATAAAACAAGAATGACATTATATCTATTTCAGTGACATTATGCCAGTTACCCATATCTACATAATATTGCTGGCGGCCATTTTAGAAAATGGCTGCCATTTTCGTCACGTGACAAATCTGAGATGTCCCTATAGCTAAAAATAGTTAAAACTAGAAAATGTGTTTGTAGAACACGGATGCCCCACATATCGCTTTGATAATAAATGAGGCCAAATTCCAAGTCAACATTTTTTTTTACCCGAGTGTTAAAGTTTTTGAAGTATGTGACCTTGACCCTGGGCTTGGCGGGGGCAGGACGAACGTGGATTTGGCACAGGGTGGTAGAGGACCATTATAGCAATGTGTATATGAAGTATGAAGCTGATCCGTGGAAGGGAACAGAAATTATAAGATATTTACCTGAGCATTAAAGTTTTTGAAGAACCAAGTATGTGACCTTGACCCTGGGCTTGGTGCAGGAGAAATGTGGATTTGACACAGGGCGGTAGAGGACCATTAGAGCAATGCATATATGAAGAATGAAGCTGATCCGTGAAAGAAAACAGAAATTATAAGATATTTACCTGCGGGTTAAAGTTTTTGAAGCACTAAGTATGTGACCTTGACCCTGGGCTTGGCGGTGGCAGGACAAACGTGGATTTGGCACAGGACAGTAGAGGACCATCAGAGCAATGCGTATATGAAATATGAAGCTGATCCGTGAAAGCAAACAGAAATTATAAGATATTTACCCGAGCGTTAAAGTTTTTGAAGCACCAAGTATGTGACCTTGACCCTGGGCTCGGCGGGGGCAGGACAAACGTGGATTTGGCACAGGGCAGTAGAGGACCATTACAGCAATGTGTATATGAAGTATGAAGATGATCCGTGAAAGAAAACAGAAATTATAAGATATTTACCTGAGCGTTAAAGTTTTTAAAGCACTAAAAATGTGACCTTGACCCTGGGCTTGGCGGGGGCAGGACGAACGTGGATTTGGCACAGGACAGTAGAGGACTATCAGAGCAATGCGTATATGAAATATGAAGCTGATCCGTGAAAGCAAACAGAAATTATAAGATATTTACCCGAGCATTAAAGTTTTTGAAGCACCAAGTATGTGACCTTGACCCTGGGCTCGGCGGGGGCAGGACGAACGTGGATTTGGCACAGGGCGGTAGAGGACCATTAGAGCAATGCGCATATGAAGTATGAAGATGATCCGTGAAAGAAAACAGAAATTATAAGATATTTACCTGAGCGTTAAAGGTTTTGAAGCACTAAGTATGTGACCTTGACCCTGGGCTTGGCGGGGGCAGGACAAACATGGATTTGGCACAGGACAGTAGAGGACCATCAGAGCAATGCGTATATGAAATATGAAGCTGATCCGTGAAAGCAAACAGAAATTATAAGATATTTACCCGAGCGTTAAAGTTTTTGAAGCACCAAGTATGTGACCTTGACCCTGGGCTCGGCGGGGGAGGACGAACGTGGATTTGGCACAGGGCAGTAGAGGACCATTACAGCAATGTGTATATGAAGTATGAAGATGATCCGTGAAAGAAAACAGAAATTATAAGATATTTACCCGAGCGTTAAAGTTTTTTAAAGCACTAAAAATGTGACCTTGACCCTGGGCTGGCGGCTGGGGGGGGGGCAGGACGAACGTGGATTTGGCACAGGACAGTAGAGGACCATCAGAGCAATGCGTATATGAAATATGAAGCTGATCCGTGAAAGCAAACAGAAATTATAAGATATTTACCCGAGCGTTAAAGTTTTTGAAGCACCAAGTATGTGACCTTGACCCTGGGCTCGGCGGGGGCAGGACGAACGTGGATTTGGCACAGGGCGGTAGAGGACCATTAGAGCAATGCGCATATGAAGTATGAAGATGATCCGTGAAAGAAAACAGAAATTATAAGATATTTACCTGAGCGTTAAAGGTTTTGAAGCACTAAGTATGTGACCTTGACCCTGGGCTTGGCGGGGGCAGGGACGAACGTGGCTTTTTGGCACAGGGCGGGTAGAGACCATTTAGAGCAATGTGTATATGAAATATGAAGCAGATCGGTCGAAGGATGAAGAAATTCTGAGACATTTACCCGAGCGTTAAAGTATTGTGACGGACGGACGGACGGACGGACGGACGTCTTTACTTTCAGGTAACTATGTGGCTTATCGCATGTTAAATATTAGCCACATAAAACCATTTTTAGCCACATAAAACGATTTTTTAGGTGGCTAATTGTAACCAACCCTATCCTTTAACAAGTCCATAACCCTGTGGGGCTAGCCACATAAGTACCCGAATGTCTGCCCGGACAGACGGACAGACGGGACGGACGGGACATTGTGACGGACGGACGGACGGACGGGACGGACGGAACGGACGGAACGGACGGGACGGACGGACAAGGGTAACACTAAATGCCCCCTCCACTATCGTGGTGGGGCATAATAATGTTTCCTAACAGTGTACCAAATTTCATGCTTGTATCACAAAATGCACAATTCTGACATATCGATTCCGCTAGTTAAAGGTACATGCCCACTCAGTAGGCACAATATTTTCTTTATAAGAATTAAATAAGTGTATACTTGTGTCACTATTCCACCAGTTTTAAAAATTATGGGGACGTGCCCGCTATACAGATATAATAATTTAGTAATGGTGGCGAGTGTGTGACAATGATCAGGTGATTCAAGTATCCAAGCATCGAAGCAATCCTTCGCGTAATATTGAAGATATTACATGTTGGAGAAACTCTTACAAACTTTTTGACGCAACAAAATGGCTAAGTGTTTCAGCGACATTTCGAAGATGATCCAGGTCAAGGTCGTGTTAATGGTGGTGCAAGTGTGTGACAAATGTTCAGGTGATTCAAGTGTCCAAGTATGTAAGCAATCCTTCACGTAATATTGAAGATATTACATGTTGGAGAAACTCTTACAAACTTTTTGACGTAAATGTACACGGACGGACATACGCACTTACGTACGGAAATTCAAGAGCAACGCAATATGCACCCCTTTGCTATCGCATAGGAGGCATAACAAGAGAGCCATGATGGCCCTAATTCGCTCACCTGACTCCATGAACACCAGAGGAGAATGTGACATTGAGTTCATGTGTTTTAAAAAAATTGTGCTATTTTTAGATGGCGGTCATCTTGGATTAAGCAATGACTCTCATTTTACAAAATCTGAAAATGCTTCACCCAGCATAGGCCATGTGGTTCCTGAGAAAAAGACGTTAAAAATCTTGAATAAATGGACCTTTTGGTGGCCATCATGGATGACATAATCATCCGATTCCGACAAATATTGCACCAGAGTGATCGCCTCATTGATACCTTCAATTTGATATATGACATGACCATATTCGGTCAAAAATAAAATTTGACCCCAATTTGACCCCACGGGCCACGCCCAATTTTGACCCCAGGGTCACCATTTTAACAACTTTGAAAGAGCAATGTACATCGATCATTCCTACCAAGTTTTGTCGAAATCCGGTTGGCGGTTCTTGAGAAGAAGATTTTTTAAGAATTTGTGCTATTTTTAGACGGCGGCCACCTTGGATTACGTAATGACGTCATTTTAACAATTTTGTAATCCCCCTACCTAAGGACCATGACCATGAAGTTTGGTGACTATAGACCCAATGGTTACCGAGGAGAAGACGTTTGAAAATGTTCACGGACGACGGACGACGACAGACGACGACGGACGACGACGGACACATTGCGGTAACAATAGCTCACATGAGCTTCGCTCAGGTGAGCTATAAAAACAGTGCAGGGAATAAATAACAACACCAACTTGGCGATTTTTAAAAAAAAAACACTTTGTTAGGAAAATTGGATGCGACTTATATTCCCATGTAGACATTTTTCCCCAGATTTTGGACTGAAAATAGGGTGTGACTAATACACAGCAAAATATGGTATTCATAATCATTGTTAACAAATTCAGGAGAAGTGACATGGGAGAAATCTTACTGACCAACCCTCCTTCAGCGGACACATTTACATTTCTTACCTGAATGGTCTGAAGGCAAATGCCAGAGTGGTTGACTTCTTTAACTTCATTTTCACCTGCAAAACAATACTTGTCGTGTATGTCCAATGCGCAACCGACTAAGGACAACTTCATACCAGCGTACATGCCTGACGCCAGGAGTCCATTCACCCAAAGTCGGTTTCACAGCATGAAGTTTATTATCTGTGAGCAGATCCCAGCAGGTCTACATTGTATCAGAGATGAAGGAGTTAATGGATGATTTAAAATCATGATAGCAAACAGGAAAATTAATTCCAAGCGGCTTTGGCAGCACTATCTGCCCTGTCATCATTGCCTGTGATACCAGTAGGACTGGGGAGCCAACAAAAAATTATGTCCTTGCTAGACGAAAGTAAAAGATGGTTTAGCTCCACGATTTGGCAGACAAGTGGATGTTCAAGCTTCATGTTATACAAAAGATAATGAGTCAGAAAATAAAATGAATTGCTTTCTCAAAGATATTTTCGCAAAATCAAGAGCAAGTAAAATTGTCCTCAATTCCACAGAAAATATGGTAGATTTATCTGGGAGTCTGGATTAAAGATCTCCCTACTGAGCCATGAGTAAAAAGCGGAGTGTATTGTATCTGTCTTTAACTTCAAGAAAAAATGATTTAAAAACGGATGGATCAATTGTTGCTTTCGTGTGCTGGCTCGAAGATCACCTTGGGCTGCTCCAACTGCCACGGCGGAGTATCTGGGACAGCGTATTTTGCAATGTATGGAAATTAAGGTATAATTAAGCCGTTCTGGTGTTCATACCACATTACTTTTTATGCCCCCGGTCTCAGTAGAGTATAGACTGAAACACCCATCACATGAGACTGACAGCAGTCATGTCATAGACTGAAACAGCCATACATGTTTCTCATTTCTATAATTTTATCATCGTATACATGTTCCTCATTTCTATTTTTCATCATAGTTTTATTGTTACCCTAATTATCTGATTGCCTACCACATCTTAACATACTATTATGCCCCCGGTATATACCTTGAAGGATTATTTCAACACAGTATACATGTGGACAAATTCCACACATCCATGCTGCCCTTAATATGAGCTTGACCTTTTGACCTTCACAACTTTGAACGTTTTCCCACATTAAGAAGTTCGCTGGAGTTTCTCAATTCTGTCATAACTTCAATATCCCTTAATAGTTCAATACATCATACTTGTGGACAAATGCCACATATGCATGCTGCCTGTAATATGACCTTGACCTTTTGACAAAGTTTTTCACACATTAATAAGTTTGCCGGAGTTTCCCAATTATGTCATAACTTCTATATCTCTTGATGGATTACTTCAATATTTCAGTACATCAAACCTGTGGACAAATGCCACACATCCATGCAGCCCGTAATATGACCTTGACCTTTTGACCTTCACTACTTGTAACTCTGCCAGTTCTCCAATCTGCCACAGGGCGCATTTGTGTGGCTTGTTACATTTCTTGTTTTACTATTATTTTATTTTTCATCCATATTGCTTGGCCCGAAATGATACTCTTTTGTGTTGTTGGGCCGTTCAGTACCATTCCATTCCATGTATTGCAGTACATTATTTTAAGTTATTCCTATTTTTTACTTAACTCTTATATTCTACCACAACATGCAAGTTGGCACCTTAATATGACTCATCCCATCGAGATGATTCAAATGTACATTCAACTGGCATGTTTATGCCCCTGTAGCCGATTTCATCAAAATTGCAAAGTATACTTTCCTAGCAAAGTATACTTTGAGGGAGCAATCATTGATTTTTCCGAAATGCATTATTTCATGCAGAACTAACGATTGCATATATTTGATGATTAAAACTATGCAGAATTATTATACTGAATTTATTACATTATCACATCCAAAATTGGCTGTGATAATGTAATAAATTCAGTATAATAAAAATTAATAAATTTATTCTAAAATTGAAAATTTCTCCCTCAAAGTATACTTTGCTAGGAAAGTATACTTTGCAATGTTGATGAAATAGGCCCCTGGTCTCGGTAGAGCCGGAGCCATTTGTGTTTGGAATCCATGTGTCTGTCCGTCCGAGTCTCCGGCACATTAAGAAGTTTGCTAGTCATAACTACTGTCATAACTACTATATCCCTTGAAGGATTTCTTAAATATTTCAACACAGCATACTTGTGGATAAATGACACACATCCATGCTGCCCTTAATATGACCATGACATTTTGACCTTCACAACTTGGAATTTGTTGAGTTTCTCAATTATGTCATATCTTCTATATCCCTTGAAGGATTACTTTAATATTTCAATACATCATACTTGGTGCGCAAATGTCACACAATCATGCTGCCCTTAATATGACCTTCACCATTTGACCTTTATAACTGTGCTTATGAATAGTTATCACTTTCGGCTAATTAACTTTGCCACAGTTTCTCCAATCTGCCATCAGGTGCATTTGTGTGCCGACAGGCCACATTTTCTTGTGTTTAGATGTGCGCGTCATATGCTGAAAATACGCATGTATGTGTATGTAAGATTATACCTATTGTTTTCATTTATGTTCCGTGTTCCAGGTACTGTCCCATATTAATATGTTTGTTGTTTATAATTGTTGGAAATGACACGCAAAATATGTTGATAAAAAACATCTTGATTTTCAGAGCTAGCTCATTTCAGTTAATCTCATGTGATGGGTGTTTCAGTCTATGACAGGACTGCTGTCAATTTCATGTGATAGGTGTTATAGTCTATGACAGGACTGCTGTCAATCTCATGTGATGGCTGCTTCAGTCTATGACATGACTGCTGTCAATCTCATGTGATGGGTGTTTCAGTCTATGACACAACTGCTGTCAATCTCATGTGATGGCTGTTTCAGTCTATGACACGACTGCTCTCAATCTCATGTGATGGCTGCTTCAGTCTATGACACGACTGCTGTCAATTTCATTTGATGGGTCTTTCAGTCTATGACACGACTGTTGTCAATCTCATTTGATGGGTGTTTCAGTCTATGACACGACTGCTGTCAATCTCATGTGATGGGTGTTTCAGTCTATGACACGACTGATGTCAATCTCATGTGATGGGTGCATCAGTCTATGACACAACTGCTGTCAATCTCATGTGATGGGTGTTTCAGTCTATGACACGACTGTTATCAATCTCATGTGATGGGTGTTTCAGTCTATGACACAACTGCTGTCAATCTCATGGGATGGCTGTTTCAGTCTATGACACGACTGTTGTCAATGTCATGTGATGGCTGTTTCAGTCTATGACACGACTGCTGTCAATCTCATGTGATGGGTGCTTCAGTCTATGACACAAATGCTGTCAATCTCATGTGATGGGTGTTTCAGTCTATGACACGACTGTTATCAATCTCATGTGATGGGTGTTTCAGTCTATGACACAACTGCTGTCAATCTCATGGGATGGCTGTTTCAGTCTATGACACGACTGTTGTCAATGTCATGTGATGGCTGTTTCAGTCTATGACACGACTGCTGTCAATCTCATGTGATGGGTGCTTCAGTCTATGACACAAATGCTGTCAATCTCATGTGATGGGTGTTTCAGTCTATGACACGACTGTTGTCAATCTCATGTGATGGGTGCTTCAGTCTATGACACAACTGCTGTCAATCTCATGTGATGGGTGTTTCAGTCTATGACACAACTGCTGTCAATATCATGTGATGGCTGCTTCAGTCTATGACATGGCTGTTTCAGTCTATGACACGAATGCTGTCAATCTCATATGATGGGTGTTTCAGTCTATGACACGACTGCTGTCAATCTCATGTGATGGGTGTTCCAGTCTATGACACGACTGCTGTCAATCTCATGTGATGGGTGTTTCAGTCTATGACACGACTGATGTCAATCTCATGTGATGGCTGTTTCATTCTATGACACGACTGCTGTCAATCTCGTTTGATGGGTGTTTCAGTCTATGACACGACTGTTGTCAATCTCATGTGATGGGTGTTTCAGTCTATGACACGACTGCTGTCAATCTCATGTGATGGCTGTTTCATTCTATGACATGGCTGCTATCAATCTCATTTGATGGGTGTTTCAGTCTATGACACGACTGCTGTCAATCTCATGTGATGGGTGGTTCAGTCTATGACACAACGGCTGTCAATCTCATGTGATGGCTGTTTCAGTCTACGACATGACTGCTGTCAATCTCATGTGATGGGTGTTTCAGTCTATGACACGACTGCTGTCAATCTCATGTGATGGCTGTTTCAGTCTATGCCACGACTGCTGTCAATCTCATGTGATGGGTGTTTCAGTCTATGACACGACTGCTGTCAATCTCATGTGATGGGTGTTTCAGTCTATGACACGACTGCTCTCAATCTCATGTGATGGCTGCTTCAGTCTATGACACGACTGCTGTCAATCTCATGTGATGGATGTTTCAGTCTATGACACGACTGCTGTCAATCTCATGTGATGGGTGTTTCAGTCTATGACACGACTGGTGTCAATCTCATGTGATGGGTGTTTCAGTCTATGACACGACTGGTGTCAATCTCATGTGATGGCTGTTTCAGTCTATGACACGACTGTTGTCAATCTCATGTGATGGGTGTTTCAGTCTATGACACGACTGTTGTCAATCTCATGTGATGGATGTTTCAGTCTATGACACAACTGCTGTCAATCTCATGTGATGGCTGCTTCAGTCTATGACATGACTGCTGTCAATCTCATGTGATGGGTGCTTCAGTCTATGACACGACTGCTGTCAATCTCATGTGATGGCTGTTTCATTCTATGACACGACTGCTATCAATCTCATTTGACGGGTGTTTCAGTCTATGACACGACTGCTGTCAATCTCATGTGATGGGTGTTTCAGTCTATGATACGACTGCTGTCAATCTCATGTGATGGCCGTTTCATTCTATGACACGACTGCTATCAATCTCATTTGATGGGTGTTTCAGTCTATGACACGACTGCTGTCAATCTCATGTGATGGATGTTTCAATCTATGACACAACTGCTGTTAATCTGATGTGATGGGTGTTTCAGTCTATGACGCGACTGGTGTCAATCTCATGTGATGGCTGTTTCAGTCTATGACACGACTGCTGTCAATCTCATGTGATGGATGTTTCAGTCTATGACACGCCTGCTGTCTATCTCATGTGATGGCTTTTCGTCTGACAGACTGCTGTCAACTCATGTGATGGCTGTTTAAGTCTATGGCACGATGCTGTCAATCTCTTGTGTGGCTGTTTCAGCTATGCACGAATGCTGTCAATTCAGTGATGTTTCATTCTGACACGAATGGCTGTCAATCATGTGATGCGTGTTTCAGCTATGACACATGATGTCAATCTCATGTGATGGCTGTTTCATATGACACGACTGCTATCATCTCATGATGGGTGTTTCAGTCTATGACACGAACTGTTGTCAATCTCATGTGATGGTGTTTCAGTCTATGACACGATGCTGTCAACTCATGTCATATGACAAAAAACGACTGTGTCAATCTCATGTGATGGGTGTTTCAGTCTATGACACGACTGCTGTCAATCTCATGTGATGGCTGTTTCATTCTATGACACGACTGCTATCAATCTCATTTGATGGGTGTTTCAGTCTATGACACGACTGCTGTCAATCTCATGTGATGGGTATGACAAAACAAGAAAATCGTCTTTAACAGACGATTCTCATGTGCTGCCAAAACATTGCTTTTTCTTAAAAAAAAACATATTTTGACAAATATGTACGAGAATCATCTTAGGAGACGATTCTCATGTACTGCCAAATCTCGCTATTTTATTAAAGGTACATACCCACTCAGTAGGCACCACATGTCAAAATGTGAACCTGCTGAAATTTTTGCTATAGTTTTCGGAAATGTGTTTTTATGACAGAGTACATGTATGTAACATAGTACAAACAAGAGTTGTCAGAAGACAACGAAGCTCGCCTGTTGGCAGCCTTCACTCAAACTTGGCACAGTTGATTAAAAAACATGAATATTATATAACTTGACCTTGGGTTAAGGGGTGTGCGGTGGACCTTGACAACGAGGTCAGTGGTGGAAGGTGGGTCGTGGATATGCTATAGCATGATATAGCATATTAAGATGAATGTATGTATGAAATATCAATGCGCTCCCTGGAAACAGAAGTAAAACAAAATTTAACCCAACATTAAATTTATGAACGCACTAAGTTGGTGATTTTCTACAGCATGATACATGTAGCTATTCACATGAGGAATGCATGTATGAATGTTTGTGACCTTGACCTTGGGGAAAGGGCTGGTGGGGGAGGGGGGCGGTGGGTCATGGATTTGCTGTAGCACAACAGAGGATCATCAGATGAATGCATGTATGAAATATCTAAACGTCCCCGTGAAAGAAACAGAAGTTACCGTACACAACATTTACCCCAACGTAAAGTTTATGAACATGCTAAGTTTGTGACCTTGACCTTGGGGTAAGGGTTGGGTGATGGGTTGTGGATTTGCTACAGCATGATAGAGGGTCTTCTGAGGAATGCATGTATGAAATATCAAGGTGTTTCATCAAAGGAAACAGATGTTATCAGACATTTACCCCAACGTTAAGTTTATGAATGTGCTAAGTTTGTGACCTTGACCCTGAGGTAAGGGGTGGGCGGTGGGTCATGGATTTGCTATAGCACGATAGAGTATCATCAGATGACTGCATGTATGAAATATCAAGGCGTTCCATGAAAGGAAACAGATGTTATAAGACATTTACACAAACGTTAAGTTTATGAATGTGCTAAGTTTGTGACCGTGACCTTGGGGAAAGGGGTGGGGGGGGGGGGGGGGGGGGGGGGGTGGGGGGGGGGGGGGGGGGGGGGGGGGGGGGTCATGGATTTGCTATAGCACGATAGAGTATGCATTGCATGTATGAAATATCAAGGCGTTCCCTGTAAAGAAATAGAAGTTATAAAAAGATATTTACTCCAACGTTAAGTTTATGATGTTGATCTTGGGGAAAGGGGTGGGGGGTGGGTCACGGATTTGCTGTAGCACAATAGAGGATCATCATGAATGATTGTATGAAATATCAAAGCGTTCCCTGTAAAGAAACAGAAGTTACACAATATTTACCCCAATGTTAAGTTTATGAACATGCTAAGTTTGTGACCTTGATCTTTAGGTAAGGGTTGGGTGGTGGGTTGTGGATTTGCTACAGCATGATAGAGGGTCATCTGAGGAATGCATGTATGAAATATCAAGGCATTCCTTGAAAGGAAACGTTATAAGACATTTACCCCAACATCAAGTTTATGAATGTGCTAAGTTTGTGACCTTGACCTTGGGGAAAGGGGTGGGGGATGGTCATGGATTTGCCATAGCATGATAGAGTATCATCAGATGAATGCATGTATGAAATATCAAAGCGTTCGCGGTAACGAAACAGAAGTTACACAATATTTACCCCAAAGTTAAGTTTATGAACATGCTAAGTTTGTGACCTTGACCTTTGGGTAAGGGTTGGGTGGTGGGTTGTGGATTTGCTACAGCATGATAGAGGGTCATCTGAGGAATGCATGTATGAAATATCAAGGCGTTCCTTGAAAGGAAACGTTATAAGACATTTACCCCAACATTAAGTTTATGAATGTGCTAAGTTTGTGACCTTGACCTTGGGGAAAGGGGTGGGGTGGGTCATGGATTTGCTATAGCATGATAGAGTATCATCAGATGAATGCATGTATGAAATATGAAGGCGTTCCCTGTAAAGAAACAGAAGTTACACAACATTTACCCCAACGTTAAGTTTATGAACATGCTAAGTTTGTGACCTTGACCTTGGGGTAAGGGTTGGGTGGTGGGTCGTGGATTTGCTACAGCATGATAGAGGGTCATCTGAGGATTGCATGTATGAAATATCAAGGCATTCCATGAAAGGAAAGATGAATGCATGTATGAAATAGCAAGGCGTTCCATGAAAGAAAACAGATGTTATAAGACATTTACCCCAACGTTAAGTTTATGAATGTGCTAAGTTTGTGACCTTGACCTTTGGGTAAGGGTTGGGTGGTGGGTTGTGGATTTGCTACAGCATGATAGAGGGTCATCTGAGGAATGCATGTATGAAATATCAAGGCATTCCTTGAAAGGAAACGTTATAAGACATTTACCCCAACATCAAGTTTATGAATGTGCTAAGTTTGTGACCTTGACCTTGGGGAAAGGGGTGGGGGTTGGTCATGGATTTGCCATAGCATGATAGAGTATCATCAGATGAATGCATGTATGAAATATGAAGGCGTTCCCTGTAAAGAAACAGAAGTTACACAACATTTACCCCAAAGTTAATTTATGAACATGCTAAGTTTGTGACCTTGACCTTGGGGTAAGGGTTGGGTGGTGGGTCGTGGATTTGCTACAGCATGATAGAGGGTCATCTGAGGAATGCATGTCTGAAATATCAAGGCGTTCCATGAAAGGAAACAGAAGTTATAAGACATTTACCCCAACGTTAAGTTTATGAAAGTGTTAAGTTTGTGACCTTGACCTTGGGGTAAGGGATGGCTGGTGGGTCATGGATTTGCTATAGCACGATAGAGTATCATCAGATGAATGCATGTATGAAATATCAAGGCGTTCCATGAAAGGAAATCAGAATTTTTCAATGTAAAATTAGTTTCTGTGAGTACTTACCTGTTATATGTTGCTATATAGCTTCTATTGGGGCTACCCATTCCGAAACAATTTATTGACCCGCATCTAGTCTGCACTTACACCTGTCCCATCCCATATCGACCGCACGGGATTCTTCCTATTTGCGATAGAACAAATCTCTCACCTTGCGGGGTGGGAGGTGGGTGTTAAATACATATAACAGGCAAGTACTCACAGAAACTAATTTTACATTGAAAAATTCTGATTTCTGTATCATACTTCCCTGTTATATGTTACTAGAATTTGTCTCCAAGGCGGGAAGGTAAGGTGATACAGAAATCAGAAAATAACATCAATTCGCTCTGTGAATACTTAACCTAGGATCAATAAATCAACTCACCAAATCCTTGTAGATGACTGCTGGGCACCGTCTTAAGCAGCCCCTTTATTCGCTCCCAGAAGATGCCTGAGCCACTCTAGTAACGCCAGTAATGTCTTCTGGTCTGCTTGAGTATCGTCTCCAGCCGTAGTCCACACGTACTGAATGTGACTAACTCATAGCATGTTAGCGTAATGTCATCCACAATGTAATGTCTCATAAGACTCACAGTCTCTACACTGAATCTTAATAATGTCCACAAGTCTCTTAATTTCTCACTCACTTCACTCACAAACATTAATGACCACATCAATAATCCATATATATATATAGACAACCACATACTATCAATAATTACAATACATAGTATCAGTGACCCTAGATGACTGATAATTTCTGTCCTCGAGTGTCATGATAAATGATACGGTTAGTGCACCGGAGCACAGGAAACTCCCCGGTACCCTCTCCGGACCTCACAATCATTGGTAACAATTCACAACTGTACATACAATAGTAAATCCTAATCCAGACTGGCATTAACTAGTTATGTGCAAACAAGAAAACAATTTTAGAAAACTTTTCGAAAACATAACTCGAACTAGCTGAAACTTAGATCTTTTCTTACTGCCAATCTGAATATACTACCAACTTTGTTATCCTGAACTGGATCCAATGGCCCAGAATAACAACAGGCTTCAAAGCGAGCCTTTTTACACATTATGTTCCACACCCGCGACAACCCTGCCAGCCGCGACTAAGGGACTCAATGTGTAAATATCTGCACTCTGCGACGTCAGTGTGCGTAAGTAAAACTGAGAAAAGGTGGAATGAGATTTCCATGATGCCGCTTCCATGGGCACTCTATTGAGGAAAGCCCAGGAGGTAGATACTGCTCTGACCTCATGGGCTTTGACTTTTAACTTTCTGAGTGTCTTACCCGAAGTGGATCGATATGCTCTGCCTATCGCTAGAGATATCCATCTTGAAACAGACGCTTTGGATAGATCCTGATTACCCATGCATGGAATAACAAGAAACGAGGCAAAGCCACGAAGGCCAGGTTTTTTCCAAGCATAGACACTTGGATAACATAATTATACCCCCTTTTTGTAGACTAGATGGCCGTGGCCTGCATGTCGCGCCTTGGGGCGAGGCATGGACACTAAAAAAAGAGATATAGTAGATGGGAAAACTTTAACCGGACACACGGACGTACGGACGGACGTTCTTACTTTCAGGTAACTATGTGGCTTATCGCATGTTAAATATTAGCCACATAAAACCACTTTTAGCCACATAAAACGATATCTTAGGTGGCTAATTGTAACCAACCCTATCCTTTAACAAGTCCATAACCCTGTGGGGCTAGCCACATAAGTACCTGAATGTCTGCCCGGACGGACGGACGGACGGACGGACGGACGGACGGACGTATGCCAAAATGCCGACTATATCGCGCTTTCCGCAAGCGGGCACGACAATGATGATAAACACCCATGTGAAGTATCAAGGTAATGGGTGAAGCAGTTGCAGAGATATAGTACACGAAAAAACTTTAAGAAAAAGATTCAAAGTAATTTGACCTTGACATTGGGCACAGGGGCCGCACAGTTGGGGGGTAGAATGAAAATATGGATGATGATAAACACCCATGTGAAGTTTCAAGGTAATGGGCGAAGCAGTTGCAGAGATATAGTATAACGAAAAACTTTTAACCAAAAAACTTTAACCAGAAGTACGTTAAAAAGTTAACGTTGAAAAAGTCAATTACGTAGAAATAATAGGTGAAGGTAAAAAAAAAGGTCACATGTTGGATAGTTGTATGTGGTAGGCACCCCTTGGTTATGAAGCTGTGAAAATTTGGTGGTCCTAGGTGGTACAGTACCAAAGAAATGGACTTAAACACGAAAACTTAACATTGTAAACGCGAAAAGTCAACATTGAAAATGAATAAGTCGACTGCGCGGAAACAATGAGTCAAGTTCAAAAAAAGGTAAAATGTTGGATAGTGATATGTGGTGGGCACCCCTGATTATGAAGCTGTGAAAATTTGGTGGTCCCAGGTGGTACAGTAACAAAGAAATTGACTCAAACACGAAAACTTAACATTGATTGTAGACGCAGCCCGCCGCCGCCCCCCCCTCCGCAGCCCTCCGCCCAGCCCGCCCGCCGCCCGCCCGCCCGCCTGTCACGGATAACTGACCGGATTTGGACAGGGCCGGAATAACGAACGGTATTGGATGCTTACCTGGAACATGAGTTTTAGCAAGGAAACCCACTTCGCAACATAGAGTAACAGAATCCTTACCAAAAACCAGATTCTGATCTCCCATAGACAGTGCGTGCAATTCTCCCCTCCTTTTCGCTGAAGCGAAAGCGAGGAGGAACACTGTCTTGACTGACCAGTCGAGGAGGGAAGCCTGTGACATGGGCTCATACGGAGCCTTGGTTAAGGCCCATAGAACCACTGTAAGATTCCATTTAGGGGTGATTGTTCTAGCTACTGGCCTTTCCCTAGTAAAAAACGAAATCATCGCCGATAATCTGAACCTATGTTACATGTCGGAGCCGGGCTGAACTTCAAACAGCTGGCCAACGCCGACCTGTATCCCTTAATAGTCGATGCCGACGACTTCCTGTCATCAAACAAATACATAAGGAATTCACCTACTTCTCCTATAGCTGGACTGACTGGATTAATTTGCCTTTGCTTACACCAATTAACCCAGACCCTCCATTTTGCGTCGTAGCAAGCTGTAGCAGAGGGACGTTTTGCCTGCGCAATGATTACTGCAGCTTGCTGCGAAAATTTATCCTTTCGGATTCCCTTCCTGATAGCCTCCAGGCGTGAAGGTTCAGAATGAGAGAATTTACATGTAGTGTCTTCCCCGCATGCTGAGACAGAAGCCTGGGAGACACTGGAAGAACCAACGGATGGTCCACTAGTATGCTGGAAAACCAACTTCTCGTTGGCCAACACGGAGCCACTAGTGTGACCTGGCAGTTTGATAGACAAATGCAACACCTGAGTCAGTAGGACAAATGGAGGAAATGCGTACCCGTCCACTTGGTTCCACGACAAGGACATTGCATCCACCCCCCATGCTCGGGAGTCCGGTACTGGAGACACATACATAGGGAGCTGATTGTTCATCCTGGCTGCAAACAGATCCAGCCAGGGGTGGCCCCACCTGTTGATTACTTCGTTGGCCACCGTCTTTGACAGTGACCACTCTGTAAGAACTGGTGAACCCCTCCCTCGACAGATAGTCCGCCAGAACATTGGACTTCCCCACAATGTGTCTCGCCTCCAGTACTATGCCGTTCTGGTGACACCAGATAAGTAATTTCCTGGCCTCCAGACAGAGGCTCACAGACTGACCTTGTCTGTTCAGGTATGCCACTACCGTGGTGTTGTCCGTGGCTATCTGAACTGCTTTTCCCCTTACCTGGGAAAGTGCTTTTTCGGAGGTAATGTCCTCAACTCCAGCATATTGATGTGGCACCCGGCCCATTCCTCCGACCATATCCCCGAGAACACCAGTCCCAGGGGCTCCAGGTGAGCTCCCCACCCTGAGTTGGAGGCATCTGTGGTCAACACCAACTCTGGATCGGGAATTGACATGGGAACCCCCTGGAGATAACACGTCCTCTGAGCCCAGCATCTGAGATGACGCTTGAAGTCTTTGGACAGCGGTTTCAACCTGGGTGATAGTGCGGTCTCCAGTGGAAGAGCAAATATATCTGCAGGGGTCGTAAATGTAGACGCCCTAGACACAACATATCTGCTGCTGAGTTCAAGACCCATAGCAGCGACAATAGCTCCCTGGCTGGTAGTTGAACTGTATCAAAGACTTTGAAGAAGACCAGCTTCAACGTCCTGTCCACTCTGTCCAAGGGTACCCTGACTATCCCCAGATTGGTAAGGAAATTCATCCCTACATAGCAGACGTCCTGAGTCGGTACCAGTTCCGACTTCTCTATGTTCTGTATGAGTCCCAACCCTGTGATCAGGTCCCAGAACACACGTAGATTGAGTAGCAGTGTGTCTCTGGACTGATCGTGCAGTAGCCAGTCGTCCAGGTATTGTAGTATTGAAATACCTCTCCGCCTGGCTTCTGCCGCAATTACCTCCATTAGTTTTGTGAACACCCTTGGAGCCGTGGTTATTCCGAAGGGTAGGACACAAAACTGATATACCCTGTCTTCTGATTGAAAGTGTAGAAACTTTCTGGATGCAGGGCACATTGGTACATGAAGGTAGTCGTCCTGTAGATCGATGGAGACGGCCCAATCGTTGACTCTTATAGTTCGTCTTATTGATCGAGCAGTCTCCATCTTGAAATGATCTGTTTGAATGAACTGATTCAGCATTGACAGATCTAATAAAGGGCGCAGCTTGACGTTTCGCTTTGGAACCACGAAAAGCCTGCTGTAGAAGCCCGGAGATTGCCAATCTCTGACTTCCACAATTGCGTTTTTCGCTACAAGGGATTTCACTTCCGCAACTAGTGTCTCCCTTTTTCGCGAATCCCTGTATGGTTCCCATTTTGGTGGCATCCACCTCAGGGGGGGGGTGGGTTGGTGTGGAACAGGATGAAATGTCCCTTTCCCACTGAATGGTCCATTTGCTGTAGGATGTAGGATGCGGGAATGAACCAATCCCCCAAACGCAAAGCGCCCCGCGTACCCCTAACAGGAAGCACCTCGAGGCTTCCCCCTGGAGAAACTACCCCTACCCCTACCCCTGCCTCTGCCGCATGCAGTGCCACCCCTGGACGCACCACCCTGTTGGTGCAGCATAGGTGGTAAGGGTTGTTTGAAGCTACCTGCTCCTTTACTCAATGGAATAGGAAACGGGGAGGCCGAAGCTGCCTGCTTATGTCCCCCTCTCTTTCCTGAGCTCTGCTTCCTAGCAATGAACTGCTTTGCCGAAGAAGCCACTGACAGTCTCGCTAACTGCTGACTCTGTCTTTCAGAAGCGTCAGCAGTAGCCACCTGCGAACATTTCTCACCAAACAGACTCTTGGCCTGAAGTGGTGCAGCCCGCAGTAGATCCCTTCCCTGTCCGGGAAGAATGGACGACGTCGCTAATGTGGCGTCCCTCTCAGACAGCACTATGTCTGCTGACATCGTCAGAGCTGTAGCCATGATATGCTTTGTAGCTCTGGCTGACGACTGAAGGAGAGACTCAACTGCTCTGGTGTCTCCCGCCTCAATGGCCGCCCTGGCCTCGCCCAAGAACAAGTCAGTGTGAGAGGCCATGGATACAAGTGACCTAGCTCTCGCATCCAAGGACTCCAACAGTGTGTCCGGTGCCTTGGGGAATGAAACCTTGGTCACTCCTATCCTCTGAGCATCCTCATCTAATGCCGGGTGCTTCAGGGGCCAAGTTTCCGTATGTGGAACATAATACTTTAGCCCCTGATGCGCCAAAAATGTCTTGGGCGTAAGAGACCCCACCTTCTTGGGGTCAAACGCCTGTGCCCTGTTCAAATCCTCTAACAGAGCACTCACTGTGGGGGACTAAGGCAATCTAGGCATCTCCTTAGGCGCAGAGACTGAATCTGCCTCCCACAGAGACTTAGCCCTCGGCACCGGTGCAGGCTGAGCGGGACAAATATCCTGAGGCAGATACTGGTATACTGCAGCCATCGCCTCAGGAAAAGAAGGGGCACTGTCCTCGTCAGCTACGCTAGCTGCCGATTCCACAACTGGTCTCTCCTGAGGATCGGCAACTTCCACACGTACTGGTGAAGTTTACCTTTCCTCAGCCATGCCTGGTGCATTTTGCCTTGTAAAATTCTCAATCATCTTAGAGATGGATGATAGCAAGATCAGAGTCTGGCCCCTCGAAGATGAACTATCATCTGACCGTGACCGAGACCTGTGTCCGCTATGTCCATGACGACGTATATGACCGTAACTTTGACGAGACCTAGAACGTCGTCTGTGTTTTCTGGATCAATACGCCCTCGGGCTGGTAGACGAGCTCCTGAAAGACGAACTAGAATTAGACCTAGTTCTCTTTCTAGTCGCATGAGATCTACCCATCCTAATCGGTGAGTCTGCGTGCCCCTGTATGACGCCATCAGACTCCCCGCTGGATGAATACAGAGTGTCGGTAGGCCTATGCCCTGTACCTCCACCCTGTTGTATCTCCGTATCCAGGTACTGATAGCTCTCTGAAACAGCGTGGTCAAAACCAGCGTCGCCGATATCAGTGGCTATGTCCGGTCCGGACACTTAAGAAAAACTTGAAAGACTTTCAAAATGAAATATTTTCGACTAGCAACTTATAGAAATGAATAGCCCACACTCTATTACAGAAGTTATTGCCTACTTACGGACAATAACCATGAATAGAGCGTATAAAACAGCCAAACGAAAAGATGCCCCAAAAAGGACTTTCACGTCAGCCGTCCGAAGCAAAGAGGAAGTCTCCCGTGTGCGCATGCGCGGTCGATATGGGATTGGACAGGTGTAAGTGCGGACTAGATGCGGGTCAATAAATTGTATTCGGAATGGGTAGCCCCAATAGAAGCTATATAGCAACATATAACAGGGAAGTATGATACAGAAACAGATGTTATACAGTTGTTTCTGTCAAAATGTTCCGGGTTTATACGTGTACAAAGTGTTTTGCGTTGCGTATCCGTGGAGTTTCCGTTAGTTGCGTTTCAAACCGTGTGTCGTCTACGTGTAATACGTTTTCGGCCAATGCTTTGCGTTTCCCCACTCTTGCGCATGCGCGAAAGTCGAGCAAACCGTGTTCAATGCATTGAGTTTCAAAAGTGTGTAATCCGTGTACAACGGTTGTAAACGTATACAACGGTTTTAAACAACGCATTGAGTTTCAAAAGCGTGTAATCCGTGTACAACGGTTGTAAACGTATACAACGGTTGTAAACGTATACAACGCTAAGGTAAACCGTTTAAACGATTTAACGCTTTCTTTGACGAACGGTTACACGCTTCTACATGTACACAGCACCGTACAGATGAAACCGTGTTATACGTATAACACGTTTCCACGGGTTTTAACGCGTATAACACGTTTCCACGGGTTTTAACGCATTACACGTTTTGGTATGCCAACCGTGTATCGCGTAGAATGCGCAGCATGCTCAGATCGTTGTTCGTGTGTGTACATGTATATATACTTCTAGACTGCAGGGCTTCTAAAATTTTCAGTTTTCCGGTTCTGGACCGATTTTTGAACTCTCAGACCGATTGAGATTTGAAAACTAGTCTTAAAAATCGGTCCGAGAAAAATTGCCAGTCGGCTGCTATTTCGCTATAAACCTTGTAAATTTACCGGTTTTGACCAAGTAATTTATGACACATATCCGCGGGCCATATCCCTGTTAAACCTTGTTAAACCAGTTTGCAGCTCGCTGTGTATTCAGTTTCTCCATATATCGATTTTTCCGGTTTTGACCAAGTAATTTATGACACATATCCGCGGGCCATATCCCTGTTAAACCAGTGTGCAGCTCGCTGTGTATTCAGTTTCTCCATATATCGATTTTTCTTAACACACGCGTGGGAGAGGTGTATAACGGATTAGTGACTGAAATAGACTGGCTTCAGCGTAAAGATACGAGAGTTCCTAGATTCGCCATTTCTGAGGTCTACAAATACATTAAATATGCCTAAAAGCATCAATGAATGAAGAAACAAAATTAATTTTTATATGGAGGGTGTAAAATAAAAAAAAAAAAAAATAATTTTCTTCATTAATTGAAGATTTTAGGCATATTTAATATATTTATAGACCTCGGTCCGTTACTTCAACCTGTGATATTACACAGACGAGATTTGTGTGTCGCTTTGTGCAAAAAAATCGATAACACTAAGCCCTGGCAACTAACAGGTGCTTATTGTATGACATCATTCAGCACGAGAAATGCGTCGTGACCACTCCTTTAGGCTATGTTTTGAAATGTTACTGATTGGTCAACACGCCCTTTGATGTTCCGCAGACGTCGCGAACGTGTGACTCATGGGGCAATCATGCAGTAACCCATTTCATGCTGAGGATACGATTATGTTTGCGGGAAAATATTTTCCTTCTATGCACTCAGAAGTATATGCCGCGTAGCACCATTTAAAACCGTCTCGTCGAGACGGTTCAAATGAGTGGTCACAACGTATACTTTCATTGAGAAATAACAAAAATAAAAATAAATTATTTAATAATTTCATACCCGTAAATGTGTATTCCGAAAGGAATGGATTACAAAAAAAACACTGGATTATACGCAGATCTGTCGCCATGTTTCGCCGATATTGATTTCGAAAATATTTTCCGTAAATGGTGTTGAAAAGTTGACACAAAATTCAGAGTTCATGCGGAATTTCGGTGGGATTATGCACGTATCAACAGCTAATCGTCCGCATGAATAGGCAGGACACGTGACCATTATTTATTAACAATTAATCCTTTTAAGCGCCTGTTGATCGCGAGCATTATACATTGTAATAAGCGTCTGTCTATCGCGAGCATTATACAACGTACCCCGACCATCGCGTTATAATGGAGCTGCAATGTATTGTTGTTTACACCCGTATAATTCATTTTCCATATCAGGGGCGAAATGAGTCTGCCGGACATTATCCCCCCTTATAAACTTATAAATTAACCATCGGCCAAACGCGCTAAGAAGACGAGCGTTTCTCTCCAGAAGAGACTTAACAAATTATGCCGCCAGTACCGGGATGGAGCGAAAACGACAGCCAGTTTCCTGTTCGCGATTGGCGAGTGTATTAGACTGTGAACAATTCTTAGGTTTCGCCACTATGTGCTACATTACATTTACAGCTAAATGACAAGTCTCAATTAGCACTTTCGTGAATAAGACTATAATAAACACCAAAATTCACACAAAATATCGCACTGTCCTACATCATTATTTATCATGCTTATGTGCTTGTATACGGAAATAAAGGTTGTTAACCCATTCTTGTTAGTTACTCTTTCTCCTGTGTCGAAATATAGGGGGTGGGGGGATGGGGGAATGTCCGGGGGGGATATTGTCAGCCCTATGATTTTCTACGGGGGGAGGGGATATTGTCCGCCCTAGGATTATCCACGGGGGGGATATTGTCCGCCTTGTATTTTTGATGGGGGGGATATTGTCCGCCCTGTCTTTTTTGACGGGGGGGATATTGTCCGCCTGGGTCAAAATATACGGGGGGGATATTGTCCGGGGGGGATATTGTCCAACACTCAATAATTCGCATGTGCGGAATGGTGGTACATGTAGGTGCGAAACGATCCGCCTGTAAACGATCCAGGCCGAACAGGTACATGTATTCGCGATATTTTAAAAGGGACGAAACAAGGCCGCCTCGAAGCGATCGGGGCCGAACAGGTATTCGCGTTTAAACGTGTAACCGTTGTACACGTTTCGACGCTTTCATATAGCTACACGCTTCCAGGTAAAGCGTTGTACACGTTTCGACGCGTTCACCTCGCTACATATGTATACGCCAAAGCGTGTTATACGCCTTGAAGCTAAACGTATTACACGCTTTAAAACGGTTTGACAATGCGTATTACACGTGTACGAACCGTATTATACGTTTAAACAACGTATACAACTCTTTTAAACTAAACGGTTTGACAATGTGTATTACACGTGTACGAACCGTATTATACGTTTAAACAACGTATACAACGCTTTTAAACTAAACGGTTTGACAATGTGTATTACACGTGTACGAAACGTATTATACGTTTAAACAACGTATACAACGTATACAACGCTACAGCAAACCGTTGCGTTCGCGTTGCGTTCGCGTTGAGTTTGCAAGTGTTGTCTACGGTGGAACAAAAACGCAGACTGCACTGTAAGACATTTACCCCAACGTTAAGTTTATGAATGTGCTAAGTTTGTGACCTTGACCTTGGGGTAAGGGCTGGGTGGTGGGTCATGGATTTGCTATAGCATGATAGAAGGTCATCTGAGGAATGCATGTATGAACTAACAAGGTGTTCCATGAAAGGAAACAGAAGTTATAAGACATTTACCCCAACGTTAAGTTTATGAATGTGCTAAGTTTGTGACCTTGACCTTGGGGTAAGGGCTGGGTGGTGGGTCATGGATTTGCTATAGCATGATAGAGGGTCATCTGAGGAATGCATGTATGAACTAACAAGGTGTTCCATGAAAGGAAACAGAAGTTATAAGACATTTATCCCAACGTTAAATTTATGAATGTGCTAAGTTTGTGACCTTGACCTTGGGTAAGGGCTGGGTGGGGGTGGTGGGTCATGGATTTGCTACAGCATGATAGAGGGTCATCTGAGGAATGCATGTATGAATAACAAGGTGTTCCATGAAAGGAAACAGAAGTTATAAGACATTTATCCCAACGTTAAGTTTATGAATGTGCTAAGTTTGTGACCTTGACCTTGGGGTGGGGGGGCGGTGGTGGTGGGTCTGGATTTGCTACACATGATGAGGGTCATGAGGATGCATATAACTACAAGTTCATGAAAGAACAGAGTTTATACATCCCAACGTGTTTATGAATGCAGTTTGTGACCTGACCTTGGGGTAAGGGCTGGGTGGTGGGTCTGATTTGTACAGCATGTAGATCACTGAGGAATGATGTATGAAGCTAACAAGGTGTTCCATGCCAAAGGAACGATTAAGACAATTTATCCAACGTTAAGAATGAAAGTGCTAAGTTTGTGACCTTGACCTTGGGGTAAGGGCTGGGTGGTGGGTCATGGATTTGCTACAGCATGATAGAGGGTCATCTGAGGAATGCATGTATGAACTAACAAGGTGTTCCATGAAAGGAAACAGAAGTTATAAGACATTTATCCGAACGTTAAGTTTATGAATGTGCTAAGTTTGTGACCTTGACCTTGGGGTAAGGGCTGGGTGGTGGGTCATGGATTTGCTACAGCATGATAGAGGGTCATCTGAGGAATGCATGTATGAAATAACAAGGTGTTCCATGAAAGGAAACAGAAGACATTTACCCCAACGTAAAGTTTGTGGACGCCGACGCCGACGACGTATATTCCATCACATTTACGAAGCAGATATCTTTGAATCAAACGAAGATCAGGTATATAGTTGGTCCTTAAGGTAGTTATTGCTTTTGCTCTCTCGTGTTGAACAGAAGTCCGTTTTATGGCACCTTGCCCCGTTACTATAGAATAAGTATATGTTTAACAGTACCTGATACTGTGCCAGAATCTGCTCAGTGTTGGCTAACATCATTTCTGCCTCGTCCCATAGAGAAACGTTCAGGAGGTCAGACGGCAGTGTCCCCTGAAATCAAAGCCAATTATGAAAAGTTCTCAAATATTTGCTGTATTTTGCGGATATTGATTTTGAAAATCAGCTATATTTTCTGTCTATGAGTTGAATTCTGCATGAGCTCTAAATTTTGTGCCGGCTTTTGGTGTCATTTACAGCAAATAGTGCATTTATTCTAATCAATAATCTGTGAAAGGCAGCAATATGTAACAAGGGCATTGTTATCACTAACTTAATACCATAGCTGCAGCCTTGATCATAATAAAAAAACTGTAACGCATTTGCCTTACAAACAATGTGAGCGTAAGTCCTCAGTGACCTTGACCGGTCGGACGTGGGTTATATACAAAACAAAGCATCATCCATAGACACACATTGTGGCCAAATATTATCAAAATCAGTGAAGCGGTTCATAAGTTATTGAATACACAAACAAGAGACATGATGGCCCTATATCGCTCACCTGTGCAATGTCATAAAAATCAAGAAATTCTGGTATGTAAAGTTGTCACTAAATAAACATCAAAATAAGCCCATGACAGGCACATATTATCAATGTAACAAACTTGAGAATTCGCAATAGTAGGAGTCGTCTCGCTATATGTACAGATTTATCTTACACAACTTCGCGAGGTTTGGAGACCACAACACAATGCTTCCTGCCTACTTTTTATCACAATACATCTTTTCACCAATGGTATCAGAAGTAATTGATTAAATGGAGTTCTAAATCCGTTTTAGTTTTAACCAAGTAATACACGTGTATGGGGAAGGGGGTGGGGGACACCACTCGTTTGCACCGAGATTACAATATCCATTCAGCATTGGAAACAGAATATCCTGATCAGAGAGAAAAATCCCAGCGAATCAGACCATGTGTGAATCCCGATAAAGATGGACTCCACCATTACGCATGCCCTTCCATCCTCCATTAGATTGATTGAGTTCTACGTCCGTTTAACCTTTAACAAAGTCATGTACAGATGGGAATACACAAGTACACTACACCAAGATCACTTGGCCTCATATATAACTGGATCTTGGTGTGAACCTTGGTAGGGCTGGGATGCATACTCTCTCATCCTCTATTAGAATCAACATACATCATCATCACATGATGGTGAAATTCGATCATATACAGTCAGTCGACACTCGTTTACTCAAAGTCCATGGTACATGTACCAAGGAAAATTTTAGCAAAAATTTTAGCAAACTAGAGTCATTATATCGGAAAACATGAACTTGGGACCAACAATTTCACTGAGTTTTCAGTAGTTTGGCTTAAAGAAAGTTTGAGGTTACGAGTGTAGACGGTCTGTATGTTATATCATGCGGACACATTTTGGAGCAATGTGGTTAAAGTGTACTTATTATGCTATTAATTACGAATGTCGAGAGAGGGGGCATGATTGGATTGAATTGGATGATGTTTTAGGTCAAATACAGATGTGTTCGAATCCTGCTCATCACCTGTATTGGGGCAACATCAATATGGGAGGGTGGGGGGAATCCCAAACATCAGAACTGAATGTTTACATCAAGATACATACATTCAGTCCAGACATTAGAATATCCTGATCTGGTGCCAGATCCTCAGCACAGCAGAATCATTTGGCCCAATCCCCTAAAAGTAATAGGACCAGACATGTCTTACTACGCTTATTAAATAGGGATGACAGGAGTGATTTAACTCTGAAATAGAACCAAGACAAAAAATAAACATGTAGATGAGGATTGAACCGGGTAGCCACATGGAAAGGATGAACCCCAGTGTTAAATTACCCTGTACGTGCATCCGTCCTCCTCCCTCCGAGGGGGCATGATGAAACATTGAATGCCTGCATTGTAAGTGGATATTCCCATCTTGGATGATGTAATCTTCCGATTTTGACAAGAAATGCACCACATCGATCGTCTCATCAATACCTTCAATTTGGTATATGACATGACCATATCTGGTGAAAAATTAAATTTGACCCCTATTTGACCACACAGGCCACGGCCATTTTTGACCCTGGGGTCATCATTTTAACAGCTTTGAAAGAGCATTGTACAATGATCATATCTGCCAAGTTTCGTCAAAAAATTTTAAGACGGCGGCCATCTCGGATTAGCTACGACCTCCATTTAACAAATCTGACACGGCTTCACCCAATTCACCACCATAGTAATAACTTTCTTGTACGGGGTTATATCCCATGTTATGGAGAGACACTGAGGTGGTCCGGTTAACGAGGTTCCACTGTACAACCAAGGAGATATAGTATAAACTTCCTACACATATATACGTTTTGTCGCTTGTTAATGCATGTAGTGTGTACCGAGTAGGAAGTTAAACTTCCGTATCGATTTCGCAGTACGTGGTGTATTTGCCCACATTGTATAGGCCAACTGTCGGCTCAAGAAAGTTTTGTCAAGTAAAAATAGTTTTGTCAGCTCGATCGGAAGCTGACATTTGGCCTATACAGTGTGACCCCGTTAGTACACGCTTCACTATAACACGATTTCGGTTAGTACACGGTTGTGCCTTGGCTCCCGAATTTTTTTCCTATTTGTATATCAAAATCGTGTTAAATTTGTAACACGACTATTGTCAGAAATCGTGTTAAATTTGCGATTCTTTCCCAAATTAGACCCAAAATGGACGATTTTTTTTTGTTTTATGGACGCATAGCCTCCTTTTATCTCGCCGATGTGAATGTGCAGCTGATCACGTTTGCACATTTCGTAAATTAATCCGAGCAAACTGGGAATAAGATCAGTAAGACCAGTAACAAAGCAGTGCTAATTGTTATGTGCTCGATTTCATTTTTTCGGCATGCGTTCGCGCTCACCATTGGTGGAATATTAATTAGGTGTAAAGGCTGACCAATCGGAGATCGCGTATCAGTCGCGCAGATTAACTCGACCCAGATTAACTAAATTGTTACAGCACTGCCCACGTCCTCGGCGCATGTACACAAATGTGTACGTGACAACTGGCCTTGTTTCGCTATGTCATAATTGAGCCAGTGCACGAGATAATCAACTTTATTATATAACTGAGATTTTCGCCGAGAATGATTTGACTTTTTTTTCTGCAAATATATCGGAAAGTTGATAACATTTTCAGAGCAAATGCGTAATAATTACTAATTTAATATTCGTCAACATTCGATATCGTTTACAGAAAATGTACACTATTATCAGATTCATCTTCGTCGAAAATCTCACGTGATAAGCCTGATTACCTCATGAACTAGCGCAATATTATAACACGTCGGGCAAAACATGTCTATACAGGTCTGTACTCAAACCCACAGGTGGAATACAGGTGTGACACAAAGAAAATGACCATTACAAAAATATCCATTACCCCACCCACTTGATCTCGTTCTATTATTAACATCATGTACAGTACCATACCAGGTGGGTGGGATAATGGGATTTTTTTAATAGGCATTTATTTTGGTGTCATAGGTCCCGAGTCTTCCACCTGTGCTCACCATATGAGTAAACACAGATTGCAACGCACGAGCTTGTCACGTGATGTTGCAGCTGATGGAACAGGATATCGGTCATTGGGTCATTGCGTCATCATTACTACACTTTTTTCTACACGCATTTACAATAATGGATTGCACGGACCTGCGTAGATCTACATTCTACATGAACTTGATGAATAAATAAAACATGACGTTAACAATTCTTGGATTCAATATATTTATTACATGCGAAGATAACAGTGAAAACTTATGGCATATTATAGGCATTGGCGACGTCGTTCATTCGCAGTCACAGTGTACAGTGTACATGTATTTTTTGTTGACATGATGCGTCTTGGGCGAGAACGGATATAGCACGGTTCGGATAAGCAACACGGAAGGTTGTATGTCGCCGGACTTCCGTGTACTAACGGGGTCGCACTGTACAGTCGTTTCTGTCAAAATGTTCCGGGTTTATACGTGTACAAAGTGTTGTGCGTTGCGTATCCGTGGAGTTTCCGTTAGTTGCGTTTCAAACCGTGTGTCGTCTACGTGTAATACGTTTTCGGCCTTGCGTTGCGTTTCCCCACTCTTGAGCATGCGCGAAAGTCGAGCAAACTGTGTTCAACGCATTGAGTTTCAAAAGCGTGTAATCCGTGTACAACGGTTGTAAACGTATACAACGGTTGTAAACAACGCATTGAGTTTCAAAAGCGTGTAATCCGTGTACAACGGTTGTAAACGTATACAACGGTTGTAAACGTATACAACGCTAAGGGGTAAAACCGTTTAAACGATTTAACGCTTTCTTTGACGAACGGTTACACGCTTCTACATGTACACAGCACCGTACAGATGAAACCGTGTTATACGTATAACACGTTTCCACGGGTGTTAACGCATTACACGTTTTGGTATGCCAACCGTGTATCGCGTAGAATGCGCATGCTCAGATCGTTCTTCGTGTGTGTATATATACTTCTAGACTGCAGGGCTTCTAAAATTTTCAGTTTTCCGGTTCTGGACCGATTTTTGAACTCTCAGACCGATTGAGATTTGAAAACTAGTCTTAAAAATCGGTCCGAGAAAAATTGCCAGTCGGCTGCTATTTCGCTATAAACCTTGTAAATTTACCGGTTTTGACCACCAAGTAATTTATGACACATATCCGCGGGCCATATCCGTGTTAAACCAGTGTGCAGCTCGCTGTGTATTCAGTTTCTCCATATATCGATTTTTCTTATCACACGCGTGGGAGAGGTGTATAGCGGATTAGTGACTGAAATAGACTGGCTTCAGCGTAAATATACAAGAGTTCCTAGATTCGCCATTTCTGAGGTCTATAAATACATTAAATATGCCTAAAAGCATCAATGAATGAAGAAAAAAAAGAATTTGTATATGGAGGGTGTAAAATAAATTTTTTTTTTTTTTTTTTTTTTCATTCATTGAAGATTTTAGGCATATTTAATGTATTTATAGACCTCGGTCCGTTACTTCAACCTGTGATATTACACAGACGAGATGTGTGTGTTGCTTTGGGCAAAACAATCGATAACACTAAGCCCTGTCAACTAACAGGTGCTTATTGTGTGACATCATTCAGCACGAGAAATGCGTCGTGACCACTCCTTTAGGCTATGTTTTGAAATGTTACTGATTGGTCAATGCAACACGCCCTTTGATGTTCTGCAGACGTCGCGAACGTGTGACTCATGGGGCAATCATGCAGTAACCCATTTCATGCTGAGGATACGATTATGTTTGCGGGAAAATATTTTCCTTCTATGCACTCAGAAGTATATGCCGCGAGTACCATTTAAACCGTCTCGTCGAGACGGTTCAAATGAGTGGTCACAACGTATACTTTCATTGAGAAATAACAAAAATAAAAATAAATTGTTTAATAATTTCATACCCGTAAATGTGTATTCCGAAAGGAATGGATTACAAAAAAACACTGAATTATACGCAGATCTATCGCCATGTTTCGCCGATATTGATTTCGAAAATATTTTCCGTAAATGGTGTTGAAAAGTTGACACAAAATTCAGAGTTCATGCGGAATTTGCGGAATTTTCGGTGGGATTATGCACGTATCAACAGCGATCGTCCGCATGAATAGGCAGGACACGTGACCATTATTTATTAACAATTAATCCTTTTAAGCGCCTGTTGATCGCGAGCATTATACACTGTAATAAGCGTCTGTCTATCGCGAGCACTATACAACGTACCCCGACCATCGCGTTATAATGGAGCTGCAATGTATTGTTGTTTACACCCGTATAATTCATTTTCCATATCAGGGGCGAAATGAGTCTGCCTTACAATAATTCGCATGTGCGGAATGGTGGTACATGTAGGTGCGAAACGATCCGCCTGTAAACGATCCAGGCCGAACAGGTACATATATTCGCGATATTTTTAAAAAGGGGACGAAACAAGGCCGCCTCGAAGAGATCGGGGCCGAACAGGTATTCGCGTTAAAACGTGTAACCGTTGTACACGTTTCAACGCTTTCATATAGCTACACGCTTCCAGGTAAAGCGTTGTACACGTTTCAACGCTTTCACATCGCTACATATGTATACGCCAAAGCGTGTTATACGCCTTGAAGCTAAACGTATTACACGCTTTAAAACGGTTTGACAATGTGTATTACACGTGTACGAACCGTAGTATACGTTTAAACAACGTATACAACACTTTTAAACTAAACGGTTTGACAATGTGTATTACACGTGTACGAACCGTATTATACGTTTAAAGAACGTATACAACGCTTTTAAACTAAAAGGTTTGACAATGTGTATTACACGTGTACGAAACGTATTATACGTTTAAACAACGTATACAACGCTACAGCAAACCGTTGCGTTCGCGTTGCGTTCGCGTTGAGTTTGCAAGTGTTGTCTACGGTGGAACAAAAACGCAGACTGCACTGTACTGTCACTAATAAACGCGCGCGTGGTATATTAGAATCGTCTCCAGGAGCATCACTATCCGCCCCCCCCCCCCCCAAGCCTGAGGGTTTTGGGCGGAAGGTGGGCTGGGAATGGTGCTTAACGGCCCATCAACACAAAAGAGTATCATTTAGGGCCAAGCAATGTAGATGAAGAATAAACATAATAGTAAAATAGTATGTTATGTTAAAATGTATACAATGATAAAATAATAGAAATGAGAAACATGAATACAATGATAACAAGAAACGAGGCAAAGCTACAGCCAGGTTTTTTCCAAGACACTTGGATAACATAATTATACCCACTTTTTGTAGACTAGATGGCCGTGGCCTGCATGTCGCACCTTGGGGCAAGGCAAGGACACTAAAAAAATAGATATAGTAGATGGAAAAACTTTAACGAAAAAACTTTAACCGGACACACGGACGTACGGACGGACGGACGTATGCCAAAATGGCGACGATATCGCGCTTTCCGCAAGCGGGTGCGACAATGATGATAAACACCCATGTGAAGTATCAAGGTAATGGGTGAAGCAGTTGCAGAGATATAGTACACAAAAAAACTTTAACAAAAAACTTCAAAGTAATTTGACCTTGACATTGGGCACAGGGGCCGCACGGTTTGGGGTTAGAATGAAAATATGGATGATGATAAACACCCATGTGAAGTTTCAAGGTAATGTTGCAGAGATATAGTATAACAAAACAGTTTTAACCAAAAAACTTTAACCAGACGTACGTTAAAAAGTTAACGTTGAAAATGTCAATTACGTAGAAATAATAGGTGAAGGTAAAAAAAAATTGTCACATGTTGGATAGTTGTATGTGGTAGGCACCCCTTGGTTATGAAGCTGTGAAAGTTTGATGGTCCTAGGTGGTACAGTACGAAAGAAATGGACTTAAACACGAAAACTTAACATTGTAAACGCGAAAACTTAACATTGAAAATGGCTAAGTCGACTGCGCGGAAAAAATGGGTCAAGTTAAAAAAACAGTAACATGTTGGATAGTGATATGTGGTGTGGGCACCCCTTGATTATGAATGCTGTGAAAGTTGGTGGTCCTAGGTGGTACAGTACGAAAGAAATGGACTTAAACACGAAAACTTAACATTGTAAACGCGAAAACTTAACATTGAAAATGGCTAAGTCGACTGCGCGGAAAAAATGGGTCAAGTTAAAAAAAAAGTAACATGTTGGATAGTGATATGTGGTGGGCACCCCTTGATTATGAAGCTGTGAAAGTTTGGTGGTCCTAGGTGGTACAGTACCAAAGAAATGGACTTAAACACGAAAACTTAACATTGTAAACGCGAAAACTTAACATTGATAACATTGAATATGGCTAAGTCGACTGCGCGGAAAAAATGGGTCAAGTTAAAAAAAAAGTAACATGTTGGATAGTGATATGTGGTGGGCACCCCTTGATTATGAAGCTGTGAAAGTTTGGTGGTCCTAGGTGGTACAGTAACAAAGAAATGGACTCAAACACGAAAACTTAACATTGATTGTGGACGCCGCCCGCCGGCCGGCCGGCCGGCCCGCCGACCCGCCGCCCGCCGCCCGCCCGCACCGCCCGCCCGCCCGCCCGCGCCGCCCGCCCGCCCGCCCGCCTGGCTTTCGCCAATCCAATAGCCTGGATTTTTTTTGCAAAAAACCTGGCTAAAAATCAGATTTTCTGATACAAGCTGGTTTCATGGAGAAAGCTAGGTAGGCTGGGAACCCCGACGAGGCCCAGGAAACCCCCCCCCCCCCTCCCAACCATTTCTGCATTGATCCACCTTGCTACTGTTTTTATAGGGCCACCGGCCGGCGAGGGTTGTGGGCCGTCCCCGGGCTTTCTTTTGAAGGTGGAAAGGGCACTGGGAGACATGGGAGGGGTGGCGGCGATCGCATCAGGGGCCCCACAAAAAAGTCCATTCACCCCCCCTGCCACTGGTCAATGTCATGTTCATGGCGGCATGCTGACATGTATCAAGCATCCAAATATTGAAGCAATCCATCCGGTTAGCGCAATTGGTAACAAGCAAGCTTCTCACCAATGTGGCCCCAGTATGTGAGGTGGTATGGTGGTCACCAGATCGGACAAGTGGGTTTCCTCTGGGTACTCCGGTTTCCTCCCACATTAATGTGTGTCGCGCCTGCCAAAGCATTTGACCGTAACATGATCATGGGCATGTGCTAAAGTAAGAATCACAAAAACCGTCAGAAATGTTAATGCTTAAAACACGATAAAGGTCGAAATTATTTTATTGACTTTTAAATGTTTCTTGGAGACTCACCACGGAGTTCATCGGATAGTTCACACCAATGAGGGCAGCCATCAGGGGGGCAACATCAGCCTGAAATACAGCACGCCAGTGTCAACAATATAGAGGGGTGGGGGGTGGATATGGGGGACATCAGCCTGGAATACAGCACACCAGTGACAACAATGTAGAGAGGGGATAGGGGGGACATCAGCCTAAAATACAGCACGCTAGTGTCAACAATGTAGAGAGGGGATAGGGGGGACATCAGCCTGAAATACAGCGCACCATGACAACAATGTAGAGAGGGGATAGGGGGGACATCCAGAAATACAGCACACCAGTGTCAACAATGTAGAGAGGGGATAGGGGACATCAGCCTGAAATACAGCACACCAGTGACAACAATGTAGAGAGGGGATAGGGGACACATCCAGAAATACAGCACACCAGTGACAACTATGTAGAGAGGGGATAGGGGGGACATCAGCATGAAATACAGCACGCCAGTGTCAACAATGTGGTGGGGTGGGGGTGTATAGGGTGGAAATCAGCCTGAAATACAGCACACCAGTGACAATAATGTAGAGAGGGGATAGGGGGGACATCAGCCTGAAATACAGCACACCAGTGTCAACAATGTAGAGGGTGGGGGGTGGATATGGGGGACATCAGCCTCAGCCTGGAATACAGCACACCAGTGACAAGAATGTAGAGAGGGGATAGGGGGGACATCATCCTGAAATACAGCATACCAGAGACAACAATGTAGAGGGGAGGGGATAGGGGGGACATCAGCCTGAAATACAGCACGCCAGTGTCAACAATGTGGAGGGGTGGGGGTGTATAGGGTGGAAATCAGCCTGAAATACAGCACACCAGTGACAACAATGTAGAGAGGGGATTGGGGGGGGGGACTTCAGCCTGAAATGCAGCACACCAGTGACAACAATGTACAGGGGTGGGGGTGGATAGGGGGGAGGACATCAGCCTGAAATACAGCACACCAGTGACAACAATGTAGAGAGGGGATAGGAGGTACATCAGCCTGAAATACAGCACGCCAGTGACAACAATGTAGAGAGCGGATAGGGGGGACATCAGTGTCACACCAGTGTCAACTAGATTGGTCAGTAAGCGAGGCTTACGGAATACCCCCCGCGTGGGCCCCGGTACCCCTAAATATGTAAATTTTTCCAAGTGTGTGGGCTTGTGACCTTGACTCTGGGCTTAGCGGGGGCGGCACGAACGTGAATGTGAGCAGATCAGAGCAAGGAAATAGAAGTTATAACAGATTTCTCTGATGTTAAATTTTGTAAAGAGACTAAGTATGTGATCTTGACCTTGGGATCAGCGGGGATATGTCACAGCATAATAGTGGAGCTTTAGAGGAATGCATGCATGAACAAGAGGCAAAGCCACGAAGGCCAGGTTTTTTCAAAGCATAGACACTTGGATAACATAATTATACCCACTTTTTGTAGACTAGATGGCTGTGGCCTGCATGTCGCGCCTTGGGGCGAGGCATGGACACTAAAAAAATAGATATAGTAGATGGAAAAACTTTAACCAAAAAACTTTAACCGTACACACGGATGTACGGACGAACGGACGGACGGACGTATACCAAAATGCCGACGATATCGCGCTTTCCGCAAGCGGGAGCGACAATGATGATAAACACCCATGTGAAGTATCAAGGTAATGGGTGAAGCAGTTGCAGAGATATGGTACACGAAAAAACTTTAACAAAACAAGAAACGAGGCAACACCACGAAGGCCAGGTTTTTTCCAAGCATGGACACTTGGATAACATAATTATACCCACTTTTTGTAGACTAGATGGCCGTGGCCTGCATGTCGCGCCTTGGGGCGAGGCATGGACACTAAAAAAATAGATATAGTAGATGGAAAAACTTTAACAAAAAAAACTTTAACCGGACACACGGACGTACGGACGGACGGACGGACGGACGTATGCCAAAATGCCGACGATATCGCGCTTTCCGCAAGCGGGTGCGACAATGATGATAAACACCCATGTGAAGTATCAAGGTAATGGGTGAAGCAGTTGCAGAGATATAGTACACGAAAAAACTTTAACAAATAAATTCAAAGTAATTTGACCTTGACATTGCGCACAGGGGCTGCACGGTTGGGGGTTAGAATGAAAATATGGACGATGATAAACACCCATGTGAAGTTTCAAGGTAATGGGCGAAGCAGTTGCAGAGATATAGTATAACGAAAAAGTTTTAACCAAAAAATTTAACCAGACGTACGTTAAAAAGTTAACGTTGAAAATGGCTAAGTCAATTACGTAGAAATAATAGGTGAAGGTAAAAAAATGGTCACATGTTGGATAGTTGTATGTGGTAGGCACCCCTTGGTTATGAAGCTGTGAAAGTTTGGTGGTCCTTATTTGGTGGTCAGGTGGTACAGTACCAAAGAAATGGACTTAAACACGAAAACTTAACATTGTAAACGCGAAAACTTAACATTGAAAATGGCTAAGTCGACTGCGCGGAAAAAATGGGTGAAGTTAAAAAACCAGAAACGAGGCAAAGCCACGAAGGCCAGGTTTTTTCCAAGCATAGACACTTGGATAACATAATTATACCCACTTTTTGTAGACTAGATGGCCGTGGCCTGCATGTCGTGCCTTGGGGCGAGGCATGGACACTAAAAAAATAGATATAGTAGATGGAAAAACTTTAACCAAAAAACTTTAACCGGACACACGGACGAACGGACGGACGTATGCCAAAATGCCGACGATATCGCGCTTTCTGCAAGCAGGTGCGACAATGATGATAAACACCCATGTGAAGTATCAAGGTATTGGGTGAAGCAGTTGCAGAGATATAGTACACGAAAATACTTTAACAAAAAAATTCAAAGTAATTTGACCTTGACATTGGGCACAGGATCGCGCTTTCCGCAAGCAGGTGCAACAATGATGATAAACACCCATGTGAAGTATCAAGGTATTGGTGAAGCAGTTGCAGAGATATAGTACACGAAAAAACTTTAACAAAAAAATTCAAAGTAATTTGACCTTGACATTGGGCACAGGATCACGATTTCCGCAAGCAGGTGCGACAATGATGATAAACACCCATGTGAAGTATCAAGGTATTGGGTGAAGCAGTTGCAGAGATATAGTACACGAAAATACTTTACCAAAAAAATTCAAAGTAATTTGACCTTGACATTGGGCACAGGATCGCGCTTTCCGCAATCAGGTGCAACAATGATGATAAACACCCATGTGAAGTATCAAGGTATTGGGTGAAGCAGTTGCAGAGATATAGTACACGAAAAAACTTTAACAAAAAAATTCAAAGTAATTTGACCTTGACATTGGGCACAGGATCGCGCTTTCGCAAGCAGGTGCGACAATGATGATAAACACCCATGTGAAGTATCAAGGTATTGGGTGAAGCAGTTGCAGAGATATAGTACACGAAAATACTTTAACAAAAAAATTCAAAGTAATTTGACCTTGACATTGGGCACAGGATCGCGCTTTCCGCAAGCAGGTGTCGAAAATGATGATAAACACCATGTGAAGTATCAAGGTATTGGGTGAAGCAGTTGCAGAGATATAGTACACGAAAAAACTTTAACAAAAAAAAAAAATCAAAGTAATTTGACCTTGACATTGGGCACAGGATCGCGCTTTCCGCAAGCAGGTGCGACAATGATGATAAACACCCCATGTGAAGTATCAAGGTATTGGGTGAAGCAGTTGCAGAGATATAGTACAACGAAAAAAACTTTAACAAATAAATTCAAAGTAATTTGACCTTGACATGCGCACAGGGGCTGCACGGTTGGGGGTTAGAATGAAAATATGTGTGATAAACACCCATGTGAAGTTCAAGGTAATGGGCGAAGCAGTTGCAGAGATATAGGTATAACGAAAAAGTTTTATTTTAACCAAAAAAATAAAAAACTTTAACCAGACGTACGTTATTAAAAAGTTAACGTTGAAAATGGCTAAGTCAATTACGTAGAAATAATAGGTGAAGGTAAAAAAATGGTCACATGTTGGATAGTTGTATGTGGTAGGCACCCTTGGTTATGAAGCTGTGAAAGTTTGGTGGTCCTAGGTGGTACAGTACCAAGAAATGGACTTAAACACGAAAACTTAACATTGTAAAACGCGAAAACTTAACATTGAAAATGGCTAAGTCGACTGCGCGGAAAAAATGGGTCAAGTTAAAAAAAAAGTAACATGTTGGATAGTGATATGTGGTGGGCACCCCTTGATTATGTAGCTGTGAAAGTTTGGTGGCCTAGGTGGCTACAGTAACAAAGAAATGGACTCAAACACGACTTAACATTGATTGTGGACGCCGCCCGCCGCCCACCCGCCGCCCGCCCGCCCGCACCCGCCCGGCTTTCACCAATCCAATAGCCTGGATTTATTTTCAAAAAACCTGGCTAAAAAGTAACATGTTGGATAGTAATATGTGGTGGGCACCCTTGATTATGAAGCTGTGAAAGTTTGGTGGTCCTAGGTGGTACAGTAACAAAGAAATGGACTCAAACACGAAAACTTAACATTGATTGTGGACGCCGCCCGCCCGCCGCCCGCCCGCCCGCCGCCGGCCCGCCCGCCCGGCTTTCGCCAATCCAATAGCCTGGATTTTTTTAAAAAAAACCTGGCTAAAAAGGTAACATGTTGGATAGTGATATGTGGTGGGCACCCCTTGATTATGAAGCTGTGAAAGTTTGGTGGTCCTAGGTGGTACAGTAACAAAGAAATGGACTCAAACACGAAAAGTTAATATTGATTATGGACGCCGCCCGCTGCCCGCCGCCCGCCTTCCGACGCCCGCTGCCCGCCTCCCACCCGCCCGCCCGGCTTTCGACAATCCAATAGCCTGGATTTTTTAAAAAAAAACCTGGCTAAAAATTAAGAATTTTAGATGAAGTTATAACATATTTCTCTGATGTTAAGTTATGCAAAGAGACCATGTATTTGACCTTGACCTTGGGATCAGCGGGGGTTGGACGATCGTAGATTTGGCACAGCATGGTAGTAGAGCCTTACAGGAATGCATGTGTGAAATATTAAGCACTTTAGATGAAATAAATAGAAGTTATAACAATATTTCTCTGATGTTAAGTTTTGTAAAGAGACTAAGTATTTGACCTTGACCTTGGAATCAGCGGGGGTTGGACGGTCATGTATTTGGCACAGCATGGTAGTAGAGCCTTACAGGAATGAATGTGTGAAATATTAAGCATTTTAGATGAAGGAAACAGAAGTTACAGGGGGGGACATCAGCCTGAAATACAGCACACCAGTGACAACAATGTACAGGGGTGGGGGTAGATAGGGGGGGGGGGGGACATCAGCCTGAAATACAGCACACCAGTGACAACAATGTAGAGAGGGGATAGGGGGGAAATCAGCCTGAACTAGATTGGTCAGTAAGCAAGCGAGGCTTACGGAATACCCCCCGCGTGGGCCCAGGTACCCCTAAATATGTAAAATTTTCCAAGTTTGTGGGCTTGTGACCTTGACTCTGGGCTTAGCGGGGGCGGCCCGAACGTGAAGCAGATCCGAGCAAGGAAATAGCAGTTATAACTTATTTCTCTGATGTTAAGTTTTGTAAAGAGACTAAGTATGTGATCTTGACCTTGGGATCAGCGGGGATATGTCACAGCATGATAGTAGAGCCTTAGAGGAATGCATGCATGAAATATAAAGAATTTTAGATGAAGTTATAACATAATTCTCTGATGTTAAGTTTTGTAAAGAGACCATGTATTTGACCTTGACCTTGGGATCAGCGGGGGTTGGACGGTCGTGGATTTGGCACAGCATGGTAGTAGAGCCTTACAGGAATGCATGTGTGAACTATTAAGCATTTTAGATGAAGGAAATAGAAGTTATAACAATATTTCTCTGATGCTACGTTTTGTAAAGAGACTAAGTATTTGACCTTGACCATGGGATCAGCGGGGGTTGGACGGTCGTGGATTTGGCACAGCATGGTAGAAGAGCCTTACAGGGACGGACGGACGGACAACCTGACTCCAGTATACCCCCCCACAACTCGTTGCGGGGGGTATAAATACAGCACACCAGTGACAACAATGTAGAGAGGGGATAGGGGCGACATCAGCCTAAAATACAGCACACCAGTGTCAACAATGTACAGGGGGGATAGGGGGGGACATCAGCCTGAAATACAGCACACCATTGACAACATAGTAGAACGGGGGGTAGGGGGGACATCAGCCTAAAATACAGCACACCAGTGACAACAATGAAGAGGTTTGGGGTGGACAGGGGGGACATCAGCCTGAAATATAGCACACCAGTGACAACAATGTAGAGAGAGGATAGTGGCGGCATCAGCCTGAAATACAGCACACCAGTGACAACAATGTAGAGTGGGGATAGGGGCAACATCAGCCTGAAATACAGCACACCAGTGACAACAATGTAGAGAGAGGATAGTGCGGCATCAGCCTGAAATACAGCACACCAGTGACACAATGTAGAGTGGGGATAGGGGCAACATCAGCCTGAAATACAGCACACCAGTGACAACAATGTAGAGTGGGGATAGGGGCAACATAAGCCTGAAATACAGCACACCAGTGACAACAATATAGAGACGGGATAGGAGGACATCAGCCTGAAATACAGCACACCAGTGACAACAATGTAGAGAGGGGATAGGGGGGACATCAGCCTGAAATACAGCACACCAGTGACAACTAGATTGGTCAGTAAGCGAGGCTTACGGAATACCCCCCGCGTGGGCCCAGGTACCCCTAAAATATGTAAAAATTTCCAAGTGTGTGGGCTTGTGACCTTGACTCTGGGATTAGCGCGAGCGGCATGAACGTGAATTTGTCACAGGGTGGTAGAGGTCCATTGGAACAATGAGTGTGTGAAATGTGAAGCAGATCCGAGCAAGGAAATAGAAGTTATAACCGATTTCTCTGATGTTAAGGTTTGTAAAGAGACTACCGTATAACCTCGAATTAACGCCCCCGGAGGCGTTACATTTTACAAAAGGGGGGCGTTTATTAGCCAGTAAAAAAATAAAAAATTACCAAGGACCGCCAAATAAGGATTTAAGGATTATTTGTGTTTGAAATTGGCGGTCATTGGTAAAAAAAAAAAATTAATTTGGGGGGGGGGTGGCGTTTATTAGGAGGGGGGCGTTAATTCGAGGTTATACGGTATGTATGTGACGTTGACCTCGAGATCAGCGGGGATTTGTCACAGCATATGAAATATTAAGAATTTTCAATGAAAGAAATAGAAGTTATAACATACTAAGTATGTGACCTTGACCTTGGGATCAGCAGGGGTTGGACAGTCGTAGATTTTTCACAGCATGATAGTACAACCTTAGAGGAATGCACAAGTGAAATAATAAGAATTTTCAATGAAGGAAATAGAAGTTATAACTTATTTCTCTGATGTTAAGTTTTGTAAAGAGACTAAGTATTTGACCTTGACATTGGGATCAGCGGGGGTTGGACGGTCATGGATTTGGCACAGCATGGTATTAGAGCCTTACAAGAATGCATGTGTGAAATATTCAGCATTTTAGATGAAGGAAATAGAAGTTAGAACAATATTTCTCTGATGTTAAGTTTTGTAAAGAGACTAAGTATTTGACCTTGACCTTGGTATCAGCGGGGGTTGGATGGTCGTGGATTTGGCACAGCAAGGTAGTAGAGCCTTACAGGAATGCATGTGTGAAATATTAAGCATTTTAGATGAAGGAAATAGAAGTTATAACAATATTTCTCGGATGTTAAGTTTTGTAAAGAGACTAAGTATTTGACCTTGACCTTGGGATCTGCGGGGATTGGACGGTCGTGGATTTGGCACAGCATGGTAGTAGAGCCTTACAGGAATGCATGTGTGAAATATTAAACATTTTAGATGAAGGAAATAGAAGTTATAACAATATTTCTCTGATGTTAAGTTTACGGACGACGGCGGACGCACGGACGGACGGACGGACGGACAACCTGACTCCAGTATACCTAAGCATTTTAGATGAATGAAATAGAAGTTATAACAATATTTCTCTGATGTTAAGTTTACGGACGGACAGACAGACGGACGTTCAAACATTTGGGAGTTATGAGGCACCGCTATATAAAAGATCAAAGGGTTAGCTCCTAAATATCAAAGAGTTAGCTCCTAAATTTATGAGGCACCGACAATATCAAAGAGATCAAAGGTACTAACCCTTACCCTAAGCTCCTAAACCCCCGATGTTGGCCCGGACAGACGGACGGACGGACGGACGGACGGATGGACGGACGAACGAACGGACGGACGGACGGACGGACGGACGTTCTTACAGTACTATACTTATGTGGCTTATCACATGTTAAATATTAGCCACATAAAACGATTTTTAGCCACATAAAAGGATTTTTTAGGTGGCTAATTGTAACCAACCCTATCCTTTAACAAGTCCATAACCCTGTGGGGCTAGCCACATAAGTACCCTAATGTGTGCCCGGCCGGCCGGCTGGCGGACGGACGGCACGGATGGACGGACGGACGGACGGACGGCGGACGGACGGACGGACGGTACGGACGGAACGGACGGACGTCCGGGCCAGGAACGGACCGGACGGACGGACGGCACGGAACGGACGGACGGGGAACGGACGTTCTTTTACATTAGGGTACTTATGTGGCTTATCACAGGTGTTAAATATTAGCCACATAAAACGATTTTTAGCCACATAAAACGTTATTTTTTAGGTGGCTAATTGTAACTCCAAACCCTATCCTTTAAACAAGTCCATAACCCTGTGGGGCTAGCACATAAGTACCTAATGTGTGCCCGGACGGACGGACGGTGGACGGACAGATTGTTCTTACATTAGGGTACTTATGTGGCTTATCACATGTTAAATATTAGCCCACATAAAACGATTTTTAGCCACATAAAACGGATTTTTTTAGGTGGCTAATTATAACCAATATCCTTTAACTAGTCCATTTAACCTGTGGGGCTAAGCCACCATAAGTCCCTAATGTGTGGCGGCGGGACGGAACGGACGACCGGGGACGGGAGGATAACGTACGGTCCGGTGACGGTCGGATGTGGACGGACGGACGGACGGGACGGACGGACGGACGGTACGGACGGAGGCGGACGGACGGCGGACGGACGGACGGACGGTCTGAGGTCGGACGGGACGGACGGACGGACGGTACGGACGGACGGACGGCGGACGGCGGTGAAATACAGCACCGGACAGACGGACGGATGGACGGACGGACGGACGGTGAAATACAGCACACCAGTGACAACAATGTAGAGAGGGGATAGGGGCGACATCAGCCTTAAATACAGCACACCATTGACAACAACGTAGAGAGTGGATAGGGGGGGGACATAAGTCTGAAATACAGCACTCCAGTGACAACAATGTAGAGGTGGGGGGGGGGGTGGATAGGGGCGACATCAGCCTGAAATACAGCACACCAGTGACAACAATGTAGAGAGGGGATAGGGGGGGCATCAGCCTGAAATACAGCACACCAATGACAACAATGTAGAGAGGGGATAGGGGGGGCATCAGCCTGAAATACAGCACACCAATGACAAATGTAGAGAGGGGATAGGGGTGACATCAACCTGAAATACAGCACAGCAGTGACAACAATGTAGAGAGGGGATAGGGGCGACATCAGCCTGAAATACAGCACACCAGTGACAACAATGTAGAGAGGGGATAGGGGCGACATCAGCCTGAAATACAGCACACCAGTGACAACAATGTAGACATGGGATAGGGGCGACATCAGCCTGAAATACAGCACACCAGTGACAACAATGTGGAGAGGGGATAGGGGCGACATCAACCTGAAATACAGCACACCAGTGACAACAATGTAGAGAGGGGATAGGGGCGACATCAGCCTGAAATACAGCACACCAGTGACAACAATGCAGAGAACGGATAGGGGGGACATCAGCCTGAAATACAGCACACCAGTGACAACAATGTAGACATGGGATAGGGGCGACATCAGCCTGAAATACAGCACACCAGTGACAACAATGTAGAGAGGGGATATGGGGGACATCAGCCTGAAATACAGCACACCAGTGACAACAATGTAGAACTGGGGGTAGGGGGAACATTAGCCTAAAATACAGCACACCAGTGACAACAATGAAGAGGTTTGGGGGTGGATAGGGGAGACATCCGCCTAAAATATAGCACACCAGTGACAACAATGTAGAGAGAGGATAGGGGCGGCATCAGCCTGAAATACAGCACACCAGTGACAACAATGTAGAGTGGGGATAGGGGCAACATCAGCCTGAAATACAGCACACCAGTGACAACAATGTAGAGACGGGATAGTGGGGACATCAGCCTGAAATACAGCACACCAGTGACAACAATGTAGAGAGGGTATAGGGGGGACATCAGCCTGAAATACAGCACACCAGTGACAACAATGTAGAGTGGGGATAGGGGCAACACCAGCCTGAAATACAGCACACCAGTGACAACAATGAAGAGGTTTGGGGGTGGATAGGGGAGACATCCGCCTAAAATATAGCACACCAGTGACGACAATGTAGAGAGAGGATAGGGGCGGCATCAGCCGATGAAATATCAGCCTGATACACACCAGTGACAACAGTAGCCTGAAATACAGGGGCACACCAGCCTGAAATACAGCACACCAGTGACAACAATGTAGAGACGGGATAGGGGGACATCAGCCTGAAATACAGCACACCAGTGACAACAATGTAGAGAGGGTATAGGGGGGACATCAGCCTGAAATACAGCACACCAGTGAAAACAATGTAGAGTAGGGTATAGACATCAGAAAACCTGAAATACAGCACACCAGTGACAACAATGTAGAGAGGGTATAGGGGGGACATCAGCTTGAAATACAGCACACCAGTGACAACAATGTAGAGAGGGGATAGGGGGGACATCAGCCTGAAATGCAGCACACCAGTGACAACAATGTAGAGAGGGTATAGGGGACATCAGACTGAAATACAGCACACCAGTGTCAACAATGTAGAGAGGGAATAGGGGACATCAGCCTGACATACAGAACACCAGTGACAACAATGTAGAGAGGGGATGGGGGACATCAGCCTGAAATACAGCACACCAGTGTCAACAATGTAGAGGTGTGGGGGTGGATAGGGTGGACATCAGCCTGAAATACAGCACACCAGTGACAACAATGTAGGGAGGGGATAGGGGGGAAATCAGCCTGAAATACAGCACACCAGTGACAACAATGTAGAGGGGATAGGGGCGACATCAGCCTGAAATACAGCACACCAGTGACAACAATATAGAGAGGGGATAGGGGGGGACATAAGTCTGAAATACAGCACGCCATGACAACAATATAGAGAGGGGATAGGGGGGACATAAGTCTGAAATACAGCACGCCAGTGACAACAATATGAGAGGGGATAGGGGGGGACATAAGTCTGAAATACAGCACGCCAGTGACAACAATGTAGAGAGTGGGGGGGGGGTGGATAGGGGCGATATCAGCCTGAAATACAGCACACCAGTGACAACAATGTAGAGAGGGGATAGGGGGGGCATCAGCCTGAAATACAGCACAGCAATGACAACAATGTGGAGAGGGGATAGGGGGGACATCAGCCTGAAATACAGCACACCAGTGACAACAATGTAAATAATGGATAGGGGGGGGACATCAGCCTGAAATACAGCACACCATTGACAACATAGTAGAACGGGGGGTAGGGGGGACAATAGCCTAAAATACAGCACACCAGTGACAACAATGTAAATTAAAAAAAGGGATAGGGGGGACAAAATTCAGCCTGAAATACAGCACACCATTGACAACATAGTAGAACGGGGGGTAGGGGGGACAATAGCCTAAAATACAGCACACCAGTGACAAACATGAACAGGTTTGGGGGTGGATAGGGGGGACATCAGCCTGAAATATAGCACACCAGTGACAACAATGTAGAGAGAGGATAGGGGTGGCATCAGGCTGAAATACAGCACACCAGTGACAATAATGTAGAGTGGGGATAGGGGCAACATCAGCCTGAAATACAGCACACCAGTGACAACAATGTAGAGACGGGATAGTGGGGACATCAGCCTGAAATACAGCACACCAGTGACAATGTAGAGGTGTGGGGGTGGATAGGGTGGACATCAGCCTGAAATACAGCACACCAGTGACAACAATGTAGAGAGGGGATAAGGGGGACATCAGCCTGAAATACAGCACACCAGTGACAACAATGTAGAGAGGGGATAGGGGTGACATCAGCCTGAAATACAGCACACCATTGACAACAATGTAGAGAGGGGATAGGGGGGGACATAAGTCTGAAATACAGTATGCCAGTGACAACAATGTAGAGAGGTGGGGGGGGTGGGGGGTGGGGGGTGGGGGGTGGATAGGGGCGACATCAGCCCGAAATACAGCACACCAGTGACAACAATGTAGAGAGGGAATAGGGGGGACATCAGCCAGAAATACAGCACACCAGTGACAACTAGATTGGTCAGTAAGCGAGGCTTACGGAATACACCCCGCGTGGGCCCAGGTACCCCTAAAATATGTAAAAATTTCAAGTGTGTGGGCTTGTGACCTTGACTCTGGGATTAGCGCGAGTTGCATGAACGTAAATTTTTTTTTTAAGTTTTTTAATTTTGGGGGGGGGGGGGGGGTGCGTTTATTAGGAGGTTATACGGTATGTATGTGACGTTGACCTCGAGATCAGCGGGGATTTGTCACAGAATATGAAATATTAAGAATTTTCAATGAAAGAAATAGAAGTTATAACGTATTTCTCTGATGTTAAGTTTCGTAAAGAGACTAAGTATGTGATCTTGACCTTGGGATCAGCAGGGATATGTCACAGCATGATAGTAGAGCCTTAGAGGAATGCATGCATGAAATATTAAGAATTTTAGATGAAGTTATAACATATTTCTCTGATGTTAAGTTTCGTAAAGAGACTAAGTATGTGACCTTGACCTTGGGATCAGCGGGGGTTGGACAGTCGTAGATTTGTCACAGCATGATAGTACAACCTTAGAGGAATGCACAAGTGAAATAATAAGAATTTTCAATGAAGGAAATAGAAGTTATAACTTATTTCTCTGATGTTAAGTTTTGTAAAGAGACTAAGTATTTGACCTTGACCTTGGGATCAGCGGGGGTTGGACGGTCGTGGATTTGGCACAGCATGGTAGTAGAGCCTTACAGGAATGCATGTGTGAAATATTAAGCATTTTAGATGAAGGAAATAGAAGTTAGAACAATATTTCTCTGATGTTAAGTTTTGTAAAGAGACTAAGTATTTGACCTTGACCTTGGTATCAGCGGGGGTTGGATGGTCATGGATTTGGCACAGCATGGTAGTAGAGCCTTACAGGAATGCATGTGTGAAATATTAAGCATTTCAGATGAATGAAATAGAAGTTATAACAATGTTTCTCTGATGTTAAGTTTTGTAAAGAGACAAGTGTGTGGGCTTGTGACCTTGACTCTGGGCTTAGCGGGGGCGGCACGAACGTGAATGTGAAGCAGATCCGAGCAAGGAAATAGCAGTTATCACCGATTTCTCTGATGTTAAGTTTTGTAAAGAGACTAAGTATGTGATCTTGACCTTGGGATCAACGGGGATATGTCACAGCATGATAGTAGAGCCTTAGAGGAATGCATGCATGAAATATTAAGAATTTTAGATGAAGTTATAACATATTTCTCTGATGTTAAGTTTCGTAAAGAGACCATGTATTTGACCTTGACCTTATGATCAGCGGGGGTTGGACGGTCGTGGATTTGGGACAGCATGGTAGTAGAGCCTTACAGGAAGGCATGTGTGAAATATTAAGCATTTTAGATGAAGGAAATAGAAGTTATAACAATATTTCTCTGATGTTAAGTTTTGTAAAGAGACTAAGTATTTGACCTTGACCATGGGATCAACGGGGGTTGGACGGTCATGGATTTGGCACAGCATGGTAGTAGAGCCTTACAGGAATGCATGTGTGAAATATTAAGCATTTTAGATGAAGGAAATAGAAGCTATAACAATATTTCTCTGATGTTAAGTTTTGTACTAAGTATTTGACCTTGACCTTGGGATCAGCGGGGGTTGGACGGTCGTGGATTTGGCACAGCATGGTAGTAGAGTCTTACAGGAATGCATGTGTGAAATATTAAGCATTTTAGATGAAGGAAATAGAAGTTATAACAATATTTCTCTGATGTTAAGTTTTGTACTAAGAATTTGACCTTGACCTTGGGATCAGCGGGGGTTGGACGGTCGTGGATTTGGCACAGCATGGTAGTAGAGCCTTACAGGAATGCATGTGTGAAATATTAAGCATCTTAGATGAAGGAAATAGAAGTTATAACAATATTTCTCTGATGTTAAGTTTACGGACGCACAAACATTTGGGAGTTATGAGCTATTTGTTCTTTAAAAGATCAAAGGAATAGCTCCTAAAGTTCAATAGAATTACGAGCTAACTGAATAATACAAAGGAATCTCTTGTTCCTAACCCCGCCCCTAAGCTCCTAAACCCCCGATGTTGGCCCGGACAGACGGACAGACGGACAACCTGACTCCAGTATACCCCCTCCACAACTCGTTGTGGGGGATATAACAATGTAGAGAGGGGTTAGGGGGGACATCCGCCTGAAATACAGCACACCAGTGACAACAATGTAGAGAGGGGATATCATGGCATGTTGTACTGTGCTGGCCTACATATATCATAGCACCACAGTACAACATGCCATGGTATAGGTGAGCCACCACAGTACAACATGCCATGGTATATGTGGGCCATCACAGTACAACATGCCATCATATATGTGGGCCACCACAGTACAACATGCCATGATATATGTGGGCCACCACAGTACAACATGCCATGATATATGTGGGCCACCACAGTACAACATGCCATGACATATGTGGGCCACCACAGTACAACATGCCATGGTATATGTGGGCCACAACAGTACAACATGCCATGGTATATGTGTGCCACAACAGTACAACATGACATGGTATATGTGGGCCACCACAGTGCAACATGCCATGGTATATGTGGGCCACCAAAGTACAACATGCCACGGTATAGGTGAGCCACCACAGTACAACATGCCATGATATATGTGGGCCACCACAGTACAACATGCCATGATATATGTGGGCCACCACAGTACAACATGCCATGGTATATGTGGGCCACCACAGAACAACATGCCATGGTAAATGTGGGCCACCACAGTACAACATGCCAAGGTATATATGGGCCACCATAGAACGACATGCCAGACAGACAGACAGACGGACGGACGACAGACGGACGGACAGACGGACAGACGGACAGACGGACGGTCCAAACACTATATGCCACCCGTTTCTTCGAATCCCGGTGGCATAAAAATGTAAGGTGTTACTAACATACATACATACATACGCATGAACGCACACACATACATGGACTAACACTATATTCCCTCTTGCGTATCGGTGAGGGGATAACAATGTAGATGGGGGTGACATCAGCCTGAAATACAGCACACCAGTATCAACAATGAAGAGGGGAGGGGGATGATACACAAGTAATACAAGATCAGACACAGACTGAGACAATGTTCCTTAAGGTGTGTCCCAGATTAGCATACACGCCTGTACCATTTGAGCAGAGCACACACAATTCGGGTTTCAGTCAGTGAAGTACACTAAGTGCAGTTGACAAACAATTACATCCTAATAACCTACAGCGTGACTGTGCAAGAGGGCCAATATCAACAATCTGAAAGTCAAAATTGTCTAAAGTCCCTTGTCACAGCCAAAACAAGACCATTCTTAGATCGCCAGGTTCGAAAACATGCTTACCTGTTCTATGTCTCTTCTCTCTAAATGAGACAATTCCCAATCTGAAATAGAATTATTTATTACACTCTTGCAAGTTATTTGCAAGGGTTTTCCTGTGAGAGAAAACACGTAATTAACTCCCTCCTTACAAACACTACACAGTGAAGAGAACACCCGTAATTGCGCGTTATTATGCAGAATGTTTAATTTGTATTATATGACGTCGAAAAAGCGGGAAACATGTTGGTATATGTGGGCCGTGCCATGATATATGTGGACCACCACAGTACAACATGCGATGGTGGGTACCACAGTACATGCCATATATGTGGGCCACCACAGTACAACATGGCCATGATATATGTGAGCCACCACAGTACAACGGTATAGTGGCCACACAGTAACAACATGCCCATGGTATATGTGCCACCACAGTACACATGCATATATGTGAGCCACCACAGTAACATGTCATGGTATGTGGACCACCACAGTACAACAGTCCATGGTATAGGTGAGCACCACAGTACCATCATGATATATGTGAGCCACCACTGTACAACCATGAGTATGTGGACCACCACAGTACAACATGCCATGGTATAGGTGAGGGCCACCACAGTACAACGTGTCCATGGTATATGGGGACCACCACAGTACAACATGCCATGGTATAGGTTGAGCCACCACAGTACAACATACCATGTTATATGTGGACCACCACCAGTACAACATGCCATGATGGTAGGTGAGCCACACAGAGTACAAACATACAATGATATATGTGGCCACCACAGTACAACATGCCATGATATATGTGGACCACCACAATACAACATGCCATGGTATATGTGGGCCACCACAGTACAACATGCCATGGTATATGTGGACCACCCCAGTACAACATGCCATGGTATAGGTGAGCCACCACAGTACAACATACCATGATGTATGTGGACCACCACAGTACAACATACCATGATGTATGTGGGCCACCACAGTACAACATGCCATGATATATGTGGGCCACCACAGTACAACATGCCATGATATATGTGGACCACCACAGTACAACATGCCATGGTATATGTGGGCCACCACAGTACAACATGCCATGTTATATGTGGGCCACCACAGTACAACATGCCATGATATATGTGGGCCACCACAGTACAACATGCCATGGTATATATGGGCCACCACAGTACAACATGCCATGGTATATGTGGGCCACCACAGTACAACATGCCATGATATATGTGGGCCACCACAGTACAACATGCCATGATATATGTGGGCCACCACAGTACAACATGCCATGATATATGTGGGCCACCACAGTACAACATGCCATGGTATATGTGGGCCACCACTTTACAACATGCCATGGTATATGTGGGCCACCACTTTACAACATGCCATGGTATATGTGGGCCACAACAGTACAATATGCCATGGTATATGTGCGCCACAACAGTACAACATGACATGGTATATGTGGGCCACCACAGTGCAACATGCCATGGTATAGGTGAGCCACCACAGTACAACATGACATGATATATGTGGGCCACCACAGTACAACATGCCATGATATATGTAGGCCACCACAGTACAACATGCCATGGTATATGTGCGCCACCACAGAACAACATGCTATGGTAAATGTGGGCCTCCACAGTACAACATGCCAAGGTATATGTGGGCCATCACAGTACAACATGCCATGGTATATGTGGGCCACCAGTTTACAACATGACATGGTATATGTGGGCCACCACAGTACAACATGCCAAGGTATATGTGCAATGTACCGCAGATATGGCATAAACAGAAAGCAATTTTAAAAATCATACATAATTGTACGACAAAATCAATCACAAAAGAATAACGACAAAAATAGTATGATTAGCATGTTGTATGTCTAAAATGTTCGTGAACTCAGCTGCATGTACATATTGGTGTAAACATACCAAATTCACGAAACATGCTTTGATTGATGCCATTAATGCGGTACATGTAGATTTTACAGTTTAACCAGCGACTAAATTGTGAAAGTATTAAATGCCGACATAAAACGCGCACCATACTTATACAAATAGTTTTTATACATGTATGCTGATACACACATTGTATATGTTTTATTTGCGTGAGCATTATTGTACAAAAGAAGTAAGCACAGTGATATTGATCACAGGCGTACAAGATATGCTTGTCGATATTTCGATTTCGACACGACAAGCTTTCTCAAAGACGCCCCAAATCACATTACATGTTTTCCAAATTAGAATTATAGTAATAAATACAGATACTTATTTGATAGTAAACAAATTGACGATACAGAATAAAATAGAGTTGTAATCCCGTAACATGTACTGCGTAACTACGGTCTTTATTTCTTTGTTCAAAGACTTAGAGACATTGGTTATCAAGTAACTAGTGAGAATCGTGTAATGTATAATAAAACATTGTTTTATATTCATTTTAATTTGCAAGACAGCGATCTGCAAGATTAGTATGTATTTGTTTCTGTAAGAAGTATGCAAAACTCTAATCTACCAGTTGCGAATCTAAAACAAAGTGTTTAAAAAGCCCGTAATAATATGTGCGTAGATCGACTAACAGCTATCATCGTAAAACCTGATCACCATTCAGACGCTCTACGGTTGATCTGAGATTATGCTGGTCGCAGACACCACTAGAACAGTATTTCCAATAATTGCCGGTTATCACTCGATATGCCTATATAGACTAGCCACTGACCGCCGACAGGAAGCAATACGTCTTATTTCACCACAGCCCAGCATACCCTAAGCAAGTGTACTATCGTATTCATTATGTTTGGGTGTAAGTAGTGAGGAGTTGGTAATTATAAAGCAAACAGTGTATCACTTGATCAGATTTCACAATATATGTGTAAGCTGATCTGGTGCTATACTGAATGCAAGTGCGGTAATGTCGGGTGTGTGTGGCGTTGTTGTCCTTTTTGCTGTCGGCGGAAAGTCTATACACATGTAGGAACAATACTGACCATATTGCGTTAATTTGTTAAATGTTTATAATAACACATGCCAACTTTCAATGTGCACTTGTTGTAGTAAAGAACATTGTATTTGTATCATTATTATATATTAAAAGTATAGCCTCAGATCGGATTCTGCATTAGCGTAGTCCGATTGGAGACTACACTACTTGACGTTATAGTAGCTAAATTAATACTGGTAGCAACCTCAAAACAAGCACAGTTTAAATATGCATACTCTGTGAGGATATTGTAGAAAGTGTCTCCCAAACTCCAAAAATGTTTCCTTCTCATAGTATTCAGAGACTGCACTGTTCGCCACGTTTAACTATCTACATCCGCGCAGTCTGATAGGAGACTGCGCAGTTCGCCATTTGTAACAATTTAGATTAACATTATCTCACTGTACAAAGGTGAAGCCCCTATTGGAAAAATGGACATTAAGACACATGATAACAATGTTGGCCGAGATCAGACTGTGCACTCGCGCAGTCTGATCAGGGTCTGCGCTGTTCGCCGATTTCAATTATTTCAACTAACTTTCTGTACTGTATAATAATGATGTCCCGTGTTGGAAAAATGGACCTTACGGCATAAAATAACAGTGTAGACCGACCGGACTGTGCACTCGCGCAGTCTGATCGGGGTCTACGCTGTTCGCCAATTTCAACTAGTTTAATTAACTGTATCTACTGTATAATAATGAAGTCCCCTGTTGGAAAAATGGACCTTACGACATATGCTAACGGTGTTGGCCGGGATCAGACCGTGCACTCGCGCAGTCTGATCGGGGATCGCACTGTTCAACATTTATAACTGTCTAAATTAACATTACTCATTTTATATTAGTGAAGTACCCCTGTTGGGAAAATGGACCTTACCACACATGATAACACTGTAGGCCGAGATCTGACTGTACACTCGCGCAGTCTGATCGGGGACTGCGCTGTTCGTCAACTTTTAACTATCTAAACAAGCACTAGTAGCAACCGCAAAACAAGTAAAGTATATGCATACTCGGTAAGGATAATGCAGAAATTATGTCTCCAAACTCGCAATTGAATCATTTTCTCAACTGGAGGCCCATTCCATGCAGAAATTCATAATCCCAACAATGCATGTCTTGTAACCAAAACACATATATCAAATTAGTGAATACTGCTACTGCTACATATTCTATCATATTTAGACACATATGATGTAAAACTCATTTACTGTAAAATCAAGACACTGTCGTATATTCACACATATCTTCATAGTTATACCAAGACACTCATCCGTAGTAGACACATACCACTGTAGCGTAACAACACACGACAAAAAAACCTCTCCCAACCGAATATGCACAACAAACAAAAACCTCATACTCAGTCTTTGCCCTCTTCCCCATCCCCCTTTTTTACTTACGAATGGGTACAAACATGGCAATACAAAGTATATCACGCTTAAACTCATTAAATATTTGGGTCAGTCGTACGAATAAAACTAATTATTACAAGCAGTTTTGAATTAAAGATTATGTCCTCAAATAATAACAAATTATGGATACTCAAATAAAACTATGTAGTCTTAATGTTAATTGGGCTTGGACATCAAACTAAACGTAAAAAAGTATTCAGTTGGCTAAAAACAAAAGAAATTCTCAATATGTTTCCTCCAAGAACTTCACTGTACACAAGAAAACAAGGAAATGTGGAAGAAACAATGGGGTCAAGACATTTTCCTAAGTGGAATAAACAGCTCCAATAGCAAAGGTATTGGTTTTTATTCTCTGAATCTAACATCGACATACGAAATACTCGAACATACAGAAATAATACAGGGACGCCTACAGTTATTAAAAAATTAAAGTAGTCGATACAACAATAGTACTATAAATATATATGGACCAAATGAAGATGACGTAACTTTTTTTTCAAGAATAGAACAATTAATTTTAGAGAATAATAGTGAAAAGTATGGTTTTAGGAGGGGATTTCAACAATGTATTAAATGTTGAAACCGATAAACTAAATGGAAATACAGATAGATATAAAAAATGTTCGGAAAAAATAAACGATATTATCAACAACAATGAATTATATGATATATTCAGAGTCAGGCATCTGGACAAAAAACGATTCACGTGCATTCTAATCACAACCACCTATATTTTGCAGACTAGACTATTTTCTTATAACAGCTAATATGCTAAATATGGTCACCGAATGTGACATAATTTCCGGATTTCTTTCAGATCATTCGGCAATTACGTTAACTCTGAATGTATGCGAAATGGTTAGAGGAACCGGCTATTTTAAATTAAATAATAGTTTACTACTACAAACAGAATTTAAACAAAAGATAAAAGATACAATACACGAAACTGCTACCATCAATAATGGATGTAACCCAAACACTATGTGGGAACTAATAAAAGGTTCAGTACGAAATGAAGCAATTAAATACTCAAGTACATTGAAAAAGAAACAAAGAGAGGAAGAAACTAAAATAGAAAAAGAAATTCAACAATTGGAAAGACAAATAAATGAAAACCCAACCAATCAAGATTGTAGCAGACAAACTTAATTTGGAGAAAAGTAAACTTGATAACATAACTGAAGAAAAAACAAAGGGAATACTTTTAAGATCAAAAGCTGAATGGGTGGAAGGTGCTGAAAAAAATACAAAATATTTCTCGAACATGGAGAAAAAAAGATCAGAAGAACGAACAATTAAAACAGCTAAACATACAGAATAACATCGAAACAGACCATGCAAATATTTTGTTTGAATCATGTTAAAGATTATTACGAAGGGTTATATAGTGAGGACTTAAATTTAGATAATGACGATAACAGTTTCTTAAACACGACAGAACATAAACTAAATGATGCTGAAAAAACAATCATGTGATGGTATAATAAATGAATACGAATGTCAATTAGCCTTAAAGGAAATGAAAAACATGAAAAGTCCTGGATCCGATGGTTTAAACAGCAGAAATTTTTTATAAACTTTACTGGAGTGACATAAAGGATTATTATATAAAGTCGATAAATTACTCATATGAAAATGGAACTCTAACGGAACTTCAAAAACAAGGCATAATTACTACTACCAAAAAAAGATAAAAATACGCTCTTTATTGAAAACTGGAGACCAATATCACTTTTAAACGTGGACTATAAAATTGCAACAAAAGTAATAGCTAACAGAATTAAGAAAGTATTAAACACCCTAATAAATGTTAACCAGACAGGGTTCATTAAAGGAAGATATATTGGAGAAAATGTACGAACCCTTATGGAAATAATTGAAGACACAAATGAAAACAATAAAACAGGAATGATATTTTTTGCAGACTTTCAAAAAGCTTTCGATAGTCTAAGCCATAAATTTATAATTAAATGTCTACAGCATCTCAACTTTGGCAACTCACTAATTCAATGGATAACTCTATTTTACAAAGACACTAAAAGTTATATCACAAATAACGGTCATCTATCCAATTTCTTTAACGTTAAAAAGGGCGTCAGACAAGGCTGTCCATTATCAGCATATATTTTCATACTATGCATAGAACTATTGTCACGTAAAATTAACAGTAACACAAACATTAAAGGTCAAACTCTTGGTGGGGAGGAAATAAAACAAACACTTTTTGCAGATGATGCAAGCTTTACACTTGATGGCACCGAACAATCGTTCAAAGAACTTGTTAGAACTCTAGAACAATTTGCAAATATATCTGGGTTAAAATTAAACAAAGGAAAATGTACTATTTTAAAATTGGGAACAACTAGATATAACACAAATAAATGGTGAAACAATAACTTATATACATGGTCTAATGAACAAGCCTCAACTCTAGGAATAACTTTACAAACGATAAAACAAAACTGCAACTACTAAATCTAACACCCAAAATTAAGTCATTCCAGAACTGCCTAAATAGTTGGAAAAAATGGAACCTAACACTAATAGGAAAAATAGCAGTATTAAAAACATTTGCATTCCCCTAAACTGGTATATCCGCTGACAGTACTAGAAAATCCGTCTGATGAAATCATTAAAGAGATAAATAAATATATGTTTGACTTTCTTTGGGATGGAAAACCTGATAAAATATGTAGAAAAACAATTATTCAAAACTACGAAAATTGTGGATTAAAAATGATAAATATTCAAGCTTTTTTGCATTCATTAAAAGCATCTTGGATAAAAAGATTAAAGGGATCACAGAATCAATGGAAAAACGCTTATAACAATGAATTGAACAAGTATGGTGGTGATTTACTGTTCAAGTGTAATTTTAATCAAGTTGATGCAAAACAGATAATAAAAAGGTATACATTTTTAGGTGAGATTATTACATCGTGGAGTAAAATTAACTTTAAACATATACACCCTGTCATATCAAATGAAATATTATGGCATAATACCAACATCAAACAAAGCAATACATTATTTTATAAAGATTGGCACGATAAAGGTATAATGTTTATAAAAAATATTTACGATTATAGAACAAAAAACTTCTATACATTTCATGAACTAAAGAATTTGTACAATTTAAGCAATGGAGATTTCCTAAAGTGCTATACATTAATAGGTACTATCAAAGATGCATGGAAAGAAACACTTAAAACAGAAAATATTGACACTGGCACACCTGAATATCTAATTTCGAAACTTTCAAAAAAATAAAATGGCCAATAAGATGTTATATGACATACAAATCGATACAATGCGATTAACTATATTAAAACACACTGACAAATGGGAAAATGAATTAAATATTCAAAATATTAAATGGAGATATTTATCTCACCTATCAAAAATACAAAATAATAACCACAAAACTAAGAGCATTCCAGTACAAATACCTAATGAGAATAATACCAAATAACTCCTTCCTATTTGTATGTAACTTGAAACCATCAAACTTGTGTGAATTTTGTAATATGAACTAGATTCAAATAAACATATGTTTTGGGAATGTCAAACTATCCCAAACATTTTGGTCGGAAATATATGAATTATTGAAATCGAAACTAAATTACAATGCACATCTAAATTACGAACACATATCATTTTGTAATATTAACGTAGTATCTAAACAAAGGTCGGTTCTAATTAATATCATTATCCTTCTAGCAAAATATTTTATATTCAAATGTAAATGTTGCTCAACACTGCCAACACTAAACTCATTCAACATGTATCTACAGAAAACAATCTTAATTGAAGAGACAATTGCGACAATGAAAGATAAACTGTTGCAATTTAATACAAAATAGAATGATTTTCACTTCAACTAACAAAACGTATACCAAAGTACCCACACATAGATATATACATACTAGTACATGTAATGCCAAAAACGTTCTCTCTTTTTTTTGTTGCATTAAACAAGACCCAAACCCCCGCACCCATGTATACCAACAACACCCATACACATTATCATATAAAAACTCGTTGTAACATGTCACATATACTAAGACAAAAAAAATGTTCAATTGTTCAATCATTTTGTACACATAAATTGTAAAATTGTGTATGCACATGTATGTATTATATGTAACAAAGAGAATAACAAAAATTGAAATACAAAAAAAGGTATATGTGGGCCACCACAGTATGACATGCCATGTTATATGTGGGCCACCACAGTACAACATGCCATGGTATATGTGGGCCACCACAGTACAACATGCCATGGTATATGTGGGCCACCACAGTACAACATGCCATGGTATATGTGGGCCACCACAGTACAACATGCCATGGTATATGTGGGCCATCACAGTACAACATGCCATGGTATATGTGGGCCACCACAGTACAGCATGCGATGGTATATGTGGGCCACCACAGTACAACATGCCATGGTATATCTGGGCCACCACAGTACAACATGCCAAGGTATCTGTGGGCCACCACAGAACGACATGTCATGGTATATGTGGGCCACAACAGTACAACATGACATGGTATGTGGGCCACCACAGTACGACATGCCATGATATATGGGCCACCACAGTACAATATGCCATGGTATAGGTGAGCCACAACAGTACAACATGCCATGGTACATGTGGGCCACCACAGTACAAAATGTTATGGTATATGTGGGCCACCGCAGTACAACATGCCATGGTATAGGTGAGCCACCACAATACAACATGCCAAGGTATATGTGGACCACCACAGTACAACATGCCATGATATATGTGGGCCAGCACAGTACAACATACCATGGTATATGTGGGCCACCACAGTACAACATGCCATGGTATATGTGGGCCACCAAAGTACAAAATGTTATGGTACATGTGGGCCACCACAGTACAACATGCCATGATATATGTGGGCCACCACAGTACAACATGCCATGATATATGGGCCACCACAGTACAATATGCCATGGTATAGGTGAGCCACCACAGTACAACATGCCATGATGTATGTGGACCACCACAGTACAAAATGCCATGGTATATGTGGGCCACCACAGTACAACATGTCATGGTATATGTGGGCCACCACAGTACAACATGCCATGATATATGTGGGCCACCACAGTACAACATGCCAAGGGTATATGTGGGGCCACCACAGTACAACATGCCATGTATATGTGGGACCACACCACAGTAACATGCCATGGTATATGTGGGCCACCAAAGTACAACATGCCATGGTATATGTGGGCCACCACAGTACAACATGCCATGGTATATGTGGACCACCACAGTACAAAATGTTATTGTATATGTGGGCCACCACAGTACAACATACCATGGTATATGTGAGCCACCACAGTACAACATGCCATGGTATAGGTGAGCCACCACAGTACAACATGCCAAGGTATATGTCGACACCACAGTACAACATTGCATGGTATATGTGGGCCACCACAGTACAACATGCCATGATATATGTGGGCCACCACAGTACAACATGCCATGGTATATGTGGGCCACCACAGCACAAAATGCTATGGTAAATGTGGGCCACCACAGTACAACATGCCATGGTATATGTGGGCCACCACAGTACAACATGCCATGTGTGGACCACCACAGTAGAACATGCCATTTTATATGTGGGCCACCACAGTACAACATGCCATGGTAGTACAATATGCCATGGTATAGATGTACCACCACAATACAACATGCCATGGTATATGTGGGCCACCACAGTAAAACATGCCATGATATATGTGGGCCAACACAGCACAAACTGTTATGGTATATGTGGGCCACCACAGTCCAACATGTCATGGTATATGTGGGCCACCACAGCACAACATGCCATGGTATATGTGGGCCACCACAGTACAAAATGTTATGGTATATGTGGGCCACCACAGTACAACATGCTATGGTATATGTGAGCCACCACAGTGCAACATGCCATGGTATATGTGGGCCACCACAGTACAACATGCCATGGTATATGTGAGTCACCACAGTACAACATGCCAAGGTACATGTGGGCCACCACAGTTCAACATGCCACGGTATATGTGGGCAACCACAGTACAACATGCGATGGTATGTGGGCCACCACAGTACAACATGCCACGGTATAGGTGGGCCACCACAGTACAACATGCCATGGTATATGTGAGCCACCACAGTACAACATGCGATGGTATGTGGGCCACCACAGTACAACATGCCACGGTATAGGTGGGCCACCACAGTACAACATGCTGGTATGTGGGCCACCACAGTACAACATGCCACGGTATAGGTGGGCCACCACAGTACAACATGCTGGTATGTGGGCCACCACAGTACAATATGCCACGGTATAGGTGGGCCACCACAGTACAACATGCCACGGTATAGGCGGGCCACCACAGTACAACATGCTATGGTATATGTGAGCCACCACAGTACAACATGCGATGGTATGTGGGCCACCACAGTACAACATGCCACGGTATAGGTGGGCCACCACAGTACAACATGCCACGGTATAGGTGGGCCACCACAGTACAACATGCCATGGTATATGTGGGCCACCACAGTACAACATTGCATGGTATATGTGGGCCACCACAGTACAAAATGTTATGGTATATGTGGGCCACCACAGTACAATATACCATGGTATATGTGGACACCACAGTACAACTGGCATGGTATTATGTGGGGCCCACCACGTACATGTTATGTTATATGTGGGGCACCACAGTACACATGCAAGGTTTAGGTGAGCCACCAAGGTAAACATACCATGATGTATGGGACACACAGTACAACATTACCTTGATGTATGTGGGCCACCACAGGGTACAACATTGCATTGTTAATATTGTGGGCCACCACAGTACAACATGCCATGATTATATGTGGGCCACCACAGTTACATTGCCATTGATATGGTGGGCCACCACAGTACAACATTGCCACCATGGTATAGGTGAGCCACCCAGCAACCATTCCAGTTGTATTGTGGACCACCAACAGTACACCATACCTGATGTATGTGGGCCACCACAGTACAACATACCATGATGTATGTGGGCCACCACAGTACAACATGCCATGATATATGTGGGCCACCACAGTACAACATCATGAATATATGTGGGCCACCACATGTATTACATGCCATGGTATAGGTGAGCCACAGAAAACATACCATGATGTATGGGACCACCACAGTACAACATACCATGATGTATGTGGGCCACCACAGTACAACATGCCATGATATATGTGGGCCACCACAGTAAAACATGCCATGACATATGTGGACCACCACAGTACAACATGCTATGGTATAGGTGAGCCACCACAGTACAACATGCCATGATATATGTGGACCACCACAGTACAACATGCCATGATATATGTGGACCACCAGAGTACAACATGCCATGGTATAAGTGGGCCACCACAGTACAAAATGTTATGGTATATGTGGGCCACCACAGTACAACATGCCATGATATATGGGCCACCACAGTACAACATGCCATGGTATAAGTGGGCCACCACAGTACAAAATGTTATGGTATATGTGGGCCACCACAATACAACATGCCATGATATATGTGGGCCACCACAGTACAACATGCCATGATATATGGGCCACCACAGTACAACATGCCATGCTATATGTGGACCACCACAGTACAACATGCCATGGTATATGTGGGCCACCAAAGTACAACATGCCATTGTATATGTGGACCACCACAGTACAACATGACATGATATATGTGGGCCACCACAGTACAACATGCCATGATATATGTGGGCCACCACAGTACAACATGCCATGATATATGTGGGCCACCACAGTACAACATGACATGATATATGTGGGCCACCACAGTACAACATGCCATTATATATGTGGGCCACCACAGTACAACATGCCATGGTATATGTGGGCCACCACAGTACAACATGCTGGTATGTGGGCCACCACAGTACAACATGCCACGGTATAGGCGGGCCACCACAGTACAACATGCCATGGTATATGTGAGCCACCACAGTACAACATGCGATGGTATGTGGGCCACCACAGTACAACATGCCACGGTATAGGTGGGCCACCACAGTACAACATGCTGGTATGTGGGCCACCACAGTACAACATGCCACGGTATAGGTGGGCCACCACAGTACAACATGCCATGGTATAGGTTAGCCACCACAGTACAACATGCCATGGTATATGTGGGCCACCACAGTACAACATGCCATGGTATATGTGGGCCACCACAGTACAACATTGCATGGTATATGTGGGCCACCACAGTACAAAATGTTATGGTATATGTGGGCCACCACAGTACAATATGCCATGGTATATGTGGGCACCACAGTACAACATGGCATGGTATATGTGGGCCACCACAGTACAAAATGTTATGTTATATGTGGGCACTACAGTACAACATGCCATGGTATAGGTGAGCCACCATAGTACAACATACCATGATGTATGTGGACCACCACAATACAACATACCATGATGTATGTGGGCCACCACAGTACAACATGCCATGATATATGTGGGCCACCACAGTACAACATGCCATGATATATGTGGGCCACCACAGTACAACATGCCATGATATATTTGGGCCACCACAGTACAACATGCCATGGTATAGGTGAGCCACCACAGTACAACATACCATGATGTATGTGGACCACCACAGTACAACATACCATGATGTATGTGGGCCACCACAGTACAACATGCCATGATATATGTGGGCCACCACAGTACAACATGCCATGACTATGTGGACCACCACAGTATATCATGCATGCCATGTATATGAGCCACCACAGTACTACCATGCCTGATTATATGACCACCACAGTACAACATGCATGATATATGTGGAGGCCACCTCAGTTACAATCCCAGTACAACATTACCATGATGTATGTGGACCACCACAGATTTACAACATACCATGATGTATGTGGGCCACCACCGTTACCAACATGCCATGATATATGTGGGCACATACACCATGCCATGAATATGTGGCACCACGTACAACATGCCATGATGAGCCACCACAGTACAACATGCCATGACATAGTGGACCACCACAGTACAACTACATGATTTGTGGACCACCACTGTACAACATCCATGGTGTATGTGCCACCACAGTACAACATGCCATGGATATAGGTGTGGGCCACCACAGTACAACATGCCATGATATAGTGGACCACCACAGTACAAACATGCCCATGGTATAAGTGGGCCACCACAGTACAAAAATGTTATGGAATATGTGGGCCACCACAGTACAACATGCCATATATATGGCCACCCCACAGTACAACATGCCATGGGTATAAGTGGGCCACCACAGTACAAAATGTTATGGAGTATATGTGTCCCCACAGGGCACAATGCATGATATTGGGCCACCACAGAAACTTGCCTTGGATTAATGTGGGGCCACCACAGTAAAACCATGATGGTATATGTGGGCCACCACAGTACAACCATGCCTATATTTGTGGCACCACAGTACAAATGCCATGGTATGGGCCACCAAACATACAACATGCCATGGTATATGTGGGCCACACAGAAACAAAATGTTATGTATATGTGGGCCACACAGTACAACATGCCATGATATATGTGGGCCAACCACAGTTTAACTAAACATGCCATGCTATATGTGGACCACCACAGTACAACATGCCATGGTATATGTGGGCCACCAAAGTACAACATGCCATTGTATATGTGGACCACCACAGTACAACATGCCATGATATATGTGGGCCACCACAGTACAACATGCCATGATATATGTGGGCCACCACAGAACAACATGCCATGATATATGTGGGCCACCACAGTACAACATGACATGATATATGTGGGCCACCACAGTACAACATGCCATGGTATATGTGGGCCACCACAGTACAACATGCCATGGTATATGTGAGCCACCACAGTACAACATGCCAAGGTACATGTGGGCCACCACAGTTCAACATGTCACGGTATAGGTGAGCCACCACAGTACAACATGCCACGGTATAGGTAAGCCACCAGAGTAGAACATGCCACGGTATAGGTGAGCCACCAGAGTAGAACATGCCACGGTATAGGTAAGCCACCACAGTACAACATGCCATGGCATAGGTAAGCCACCACAGTACAACATGCCATGGTATATGTGGGCCACCACAGTACAACATGAGATGGTATGTGGGCCACCACAGTACAACATGCCACGGTATAGGTGGGCCACCACAGTACAACATGACATGGTATATGTGGGCCACCACAGTACAACATGAGATGGTATGTGGGCCACCACAGTACAACATGCCACGGTATAGGTGGGCCACCACAGTACAACATGCCACGGTATAGGTGGGCCACCACAGTACAACATGCCATGGTATATGTGGGCCACCACAGTACAACATGAGATGGTATGTGGGCCACCACAGTACAACATGCCACGGTATAGGTGGGCCACCACAGTACAACATGCTGGTATGTGGGCCACCACAGTACAACATGCCACGGTATAGGTGGGCCACCACAGTACAACATGCCATGGTATATGTGAGTCACCACAGTACAACATGTGATGGTATGTGGGCCACCACAGTACAACATGCCACGGTATAGGTGGGACACCACAGTACAACATGCCATGGTATATGTGAGCCACCACAGTACAGCATGCGATGGTATGTGGGCCACCACAGTACAACATGCCAAGGTATAGGTGGGCCACCACAGTACAACATGCTGGTATGTGGGCCACCACAGTACAACATGCCAAGGTATAGGTGGGCCACCACAGTACAACATGCCATGGTATAGGTGGGCCACCACAGTACAACATGCCATGGTATATGTGAGCCACCACAGTACAACATGCCACGGTATAGGTGAGCTACCAGAGTAGAACATGCCACGGTATAGGTAAGCCACCAGAGTACAACATGCCATGGTATAGGTGAGCCACCTCAGTACAACATGCCATGGTATATGTGGGCCACCACAGTATAACATGCCATGGTATATGTGAGCCACCACAGTACAACATGCGATGGTATGTGGGCTACCACAGTACAACATGCCACGGTATAGGTGGGCCACCACAGTACAACATGCCATGGTATATGTGAGCCACCACAGTACAACATGCCATGGTATAGGTGGCCCACCACAGTACAACATGCCATGCTATATGTGAGCCACCACAGTACAACATGCGATGGTATGTGGGCCACCACAGTACAACATGCCACGGTATAGGTGAGCCACCACAGTACAACATGCGATGGTATGTGGGCTACCACAGTACAACATGCCACGGTATAGGTGGGCCACCACAGTACAACATGCCATGGTATATGTGAGCCACCACAGTACAACATGCCATGGTATAGGTGGCCCACCACAGTACAACATGCCATGCTATATGTGAGCCACCACAGTACACCATGCGATGGTATGTGGGCCACCACAGTACAACATGCCACGGTATAGGTGAGCCACCACATTACAACATGCCAAGGTACATGTGGGCCACCACAGTACAACATGTCATGGTATATGTGGGCCACCACAGTACAACATGCCATGGTATAGGTGAGCCACCACAGTACAACATGCCATGATATATGTGAGCCATCACAGTACAACATGCCATGGTATACAGTCGTTTCTGTCAAAATGTTCCGGGTTTATACGTGTACAAAGTGTTGTGCGTTGCGTATCCGTGGAGTTTCCGTTAGTTGCGTTTCAAACCGTGTGTCGTCTACGTGTAATACGTTTTCGGCCATGCGTTGCGTTTCCCCACTCTTGCGCATGCGCGAAAGTCGAACAACCGTGTTCAACGCATTGAGTTTCAAAAGCGTGTAATCCGTGTACAACGGTTGTAAACGTATACAACGGTTGTAAACGACGCATTGAGTTTCAAAACCGTGCAATCCGTGTACAACGGTTGTAAACATATACAACGGTTGTAAACGTATACAACGCTAAGATGAACCGTTTAAACGATTTAACGCTTTCTTTGACGAACGGTTACACGCTTCTACATGTACACAGCACCGTACAGATGAAACCGTGTTATACGTATAACACGTTTCCACGGGTTTTAACGCATTACACGTGTTGGTATGCCAACCGTGTATCGCGTAGAATGCGCATGCTCAGATCGTTATTCGTGTGTGTATATATACTTCTAGACTCACTGCAGGGCTTCTACAATTTTCAGTTTTCCGGTTCTGGACCGATTTTTGAACTCTCAGACCGATTGAGATTTGAAAACTAGTCTTAAAAATCGGTCCGAGAAAAATTGCCAGTCGGCTGCTATTTCGCTATAAACCTTGTAAAGTTACCGGTTTTGACCACCAAGTAATTTATGACACATATCCGCGGGCCATATCCGTGTTAAACCAGTGTGCAGCTCGCTGTGTATTCAGTTTCACTAAATATCGATTTTTCTTACAGTTGTTTCTGTCAAAATGTTCCGGGTTTATACGTGTACAAAGTGTTGTGCGTTGCGTATCCGTGGAGTTTCCGTTAGTTGCGTTTCAAACGATGTGTCGTCTACGTGTAATACGTTTTCGGCCATGCGTTGCGTTTCCCCGCTCTTGCGCATGCGCGAAAGTCGAGCAAACCGTGTTCAACGCATTGAGTTTCAAAAGTGTGTAATCCGTGTACAACGGTTGTAAACGTATACAACGGTTGTAAACAACGCATTGAGTTTCAAAAGCGTGTAATCCGTGTACAACGGTTGTAGACGTATACAACGGTTGTAAACGTATACAACGCTAAGGTAAACCGTTTAAACGATTTAACGCTTTCTTTGACGAACGGTTACACGCTTCTACATGTACACAGCACCGTACAGATGAAACCGTGTTATACGTATAACACGTTTCCACAGGTTTTAAACGCATTACACGTTTTGGTATGCCAACCGTGTATCGCGTTAGAATAATGCGCTAGGCATGCTCAGATCGTTGTTCGTGTGTGTACATGTATATATACTTCTAGACTGCAGGGCTTCTAAAATTTTCAGTTTTCCGGTTCTGGACCGATTTTTGAACTCTCAGACCGATTGAGATTTGAAAACTAGTCTTAAAAATCGGTCCGAGAAAAATTGCCAGTCGGCTGCTATTTCGCTATAAACCTTGTAAATTTATCGGTTTTGACCAAGTAATTTATGACACATATCCGCGGGCCATATCCCTGTTAAACCAGTGTGCAGCTCGCTGTGTATTCAGTTTCTCAATATATCGATTTTTCTTAACACACGCGTGGGAGAGGTGTATAGCGGATTAGTGACTGAAATAGACTGGCTTCAGCGTAAAGATACGAGAGTTCCTAGATTCGCCATTTCTGAGGTCTACAAATACATTAAATATGCCTAAAAGATCAAGACAATGAATGAAGAAAACAAAATTAATTTTTATATGGAGGGTGTAAAATAAAAAAAATATTGTTTTTTTCTTCATTAATTGAAGATTTTAGGCATATTTAATGTATTTATAGACCTCGGTCCGTTACTTCAACCTGTGATATTACACAGACGAGATTTGTGTTAGCTTTTTGCAAAAAAATCGATAACACTAAGCCCTGGCAACTAACAGGTGCTTATTGTATGACATCATTCAGCACGAGAAAATGCGTCGTGACCACTCCTTTAGGCTATGTTTTGAAATGTTACTGATTGGTCAACACGCCCTTTGATGATCCGCAGACGTCGCGAACGTGTGACTCATGGGGCAATCATGCAGTAACCCATTTCATGCTGAGGATACGATTGTTTGCGGGAAAATATTTTCCTTCTATGCACTCAGAAGTATATGTCGCGAGCACCATTTAAACCGTCTCGTCGAGACGGTTCAAATGAGTGGTCACAACGTATACTTTCATTGAGAAATAACAAAAATAAAAATAAATTATTTAATATTTCATACCCGTAAATGTGTATTCCGAAAGGAATGGATTACAAAAAAAACACTGGATTATACGCAGATCTGTCGCCATGTTTCGCCGATATTGATTTCGAAAATATTTTCCTAAATGGTGTTGAAAAGTTGACACAAAATTCAGAGTTCATCGGAATTTCGGTGGGATTATGCACGTATCAACAGCTAATCGTCCGCATGAATAGGCAGGACACGTGACCATTATTTATTAACAATTAATCCTTTTAAGCGCCTGTTGATCGCGAGCATTATACATTGTAATAAGCGTCTGTCTATCGCGAGCACTATACAACGTACCCCGACCATCGCGTTATAATGGAGCTGCAATGTATTGTTGTTTACACCCGCATAATTCATTTTCCATATCAGGGGCGAAATGAGTCTGCCTTACAATAATTCGCATGAGCGGAATGGTGGTACATGTAGGTGTGAAACGATCCGCCTGTAAACGATCCAGGCCGAACAGGTACATGTATTCGCGATATTTTAAAAGGGACGAAACAAGGCCGCCTCGAAACGATCGGGGCCGAACAGGTATTCGCGTTAAAACGTGTAACCGTTGTACACGTTTCAACGCTTTCATATAGCTACACGCTTCCAGGTAAAGCGTTGTACACGTTTCGACGCTTTCACCTCGCTACATATGTATACGCCAAAGCGTGTTATACGCCTTGAAGCTAAACGTATTACACGCTTTAAAACGGTTTGACAATGTGTATTACATGTGTACGAACCGCATTATACGTTTAAACAACGTATTCAACGCTTTTAAACTAAACGGTTTGACAATATGTATTACACGTGTACGAACCGTATTATACGTTTAAACAACGTATACAACGCTTTTAAACTAAACGGTTTGACAATGTGTAGTACACGTGTACGAAAAGTATTATACGTTTAAAGAACGTATACAACGCTACAGCAAACCGTTGCGTTCGCGTTGCGTTCGCGTTGAGTTTGCAAGTGTTGTCTACGGTGGAACAAAAACGCAGACTGCACTGTAACACACGCGTGGGACAGGTGCATAGCGGATTAGTGACTGAAATAGACTGGCTTCAGCGTAAAGATACGAGAGTTCCTAGACTCGCCATTTCTGATAATGTTAAAATAAAATAAAGAAACCATGCACTGTGTTTATCTGTGTTCGTAATATTTAACCCCAAGTAACTGACATGGACTATCGGCCCGGGCTATTCCATATTAAGTTAGGAACTGTTACATTACGCTGTATTAGGGGTCATTTGTGTGTATATATTAAAATGTTTACATGTACGTAGGAATGCTGCAGATCCTGATGAGCCGGCTCACGTGATCTACAATTCGCAAACATTTTGATAAACGACAAGGTACATCTGTCGTGTTAAATGCGTGACTCATTAGGCATCAGGGATTAGGGATCAATTGAAGTGCTAAATCACACCGCCGATGTACTTTGAACTCGATCTGAGGGTAATGTATTCGCGATATTTTAAAAGGGACAAAACAAGGACGCCTCGAAGCGATCGGCGCCGAACAGGTATTCGCGTTAAAACGTGTAACCGTTGTACACGTTTCAACGCTTTCATATAGCTACACGCTTCCATGTAAAGCGTTGTACACGTTTCAACTCTTTCACCTCGCTACATATGTACAGTATACGCCAAAGCGTGTTTACGCCTTGAAGCTAAACGTATTACACGCTTTAAAACTAAACGGTTTGACAATGTGTATTACACGTATACGAACCGTATTATACGTTTAAACAACGTATACAACGCTTTTAAACTAATCGGTTTGACAATGTGTATTACACGTGTACGAACCGTATTATACGTTTAAACAACGTATACAACGCTTTTAAACTAAACGGTTTGACAATGTGTATTACACATGTACGAACCGTATTATACGTTTAAACAACGTATACAACGCTTTTAAACTAAACGGTTTGACAATGTGTATTACATGTGTACGAAACGTATTATACGTTTACACAACGTATACAACGCTACAGCAAACCGTTGCGTTCGCGTTGCGTTCGCGTTGAGTTTGCAAGTGTTGTCTACGGTGGAACAAAAACGGAGACTGCACTGTATGTGGGCTACCACAGTACAACATGGCATGGTATATGTGGGCCACCACAGTACACCTGCTATGGTACATGTGCCCATATATACCATGACATGTACTGTGGTGACCTTTCGGCGGCCATTTTGGATGACGTAATCAACTGACTTTGACAAGAAATTGTCCAGAGTGATTGTCTCATCGATACCTTCAACTTTATATATGACATAACCTTAAGTGGTGAAATTTGAAATTTTACACCTACTTGAGATTCCCGGGGCCCTGCCCATTTTTGATCCCGGGGTCATCATTTTAATAAATCTGAAAGAGCATAAACTATCAACCAATTCTGCCAAATTCCGTCGAAATCTGTCAGGCGGTTCGTGAGAAGCAGATTTTTAAAGAATTTGAACAACTTTTCTATGGTGGCCATCTTGGATTATGCCACGACCTCCATTTTAACAGATATGAAAAGGCTTCACCCATGGACAATAAATGTGAAGTTTGACCAGCATCGACCAAGCGGTTCACGAGAAGAAGATGTTTGAATTATAATAAAACAATGACCTTTCGACCTTTTGGCGGCCATCGTAATCAGCTGATTCAGCTGATGCTCAAGAGTGATCGCCTCATCGATACCTTCGATTTGATATATAACATGACCATATTTTGTCAATTTGTAAATTTGACCCCTACTTGACCCACAGGGACCCGCCTATTTTTAATCCCGAGGTCATCATTTTAACAAATCTGAAAGTCTACTACCCACACACATAATTGATTACTGTACCTGCGGAGAATGTGTCTGTGTATTGGCGATTTGTCTCCCTTACTGGACCACGGACCCCTGCTCCCCAGACAACCAGCGGTGTCAATGTCTCGCTTGGGTGGCCAGCACCATGTGACCCTACATATAAATATAACACGTAAATAGTAGTGTAGTAGTAGTCTTTATTTTCAATGGTCCACAATTAGAAGGTGCCATTTAAAACGGTGTAGATAACACCATAATACTATTAAGGGAGGCTAATTTCTCAATTACCTTCCATACTGTAGCGACTGTGTTTTTGTTCCGAGTTTAACCAGATGGCCATGGCCCGCATGTCGAGCCCGCCGAGGCATTTGATGGTCTCAGAGTGTGTTTATTTGAAGTTTGAATTAAGGGTTGTGGAGATATAAGGTATGTAAAAGATTTAATGCAAATTTTAAAGTCATTTGACCTTGATCATCGGCATGTGGGCCGCCTGGGTAGGCTATAGAATGAAAATATGGATGATAATAAAGAATTATTTGAAGTTTTAAGTAAATTGGAGTAAGTGTTGTGGAGATATAAGGTATGTAGAAACTGTAACACAAATTTCAAAGTCATTTGACCTTGACCTTGAGCATATGGACCACATGGGCAGGCTATGGAATGAAAATAAGGATAATGAAAAGTAAGTATTGGAAGTTGGAAGTTGGAAGTAAATTGGAGTGACAATTGTGGAAATATAAGGTATGTAAAAACTTTAATGCAGATTTTATAATAACGCAAACTTCTAAGTCATTTGGCCTTGACCTTGGGGCACAGGGGAGTGGGACACAGAATGAATATATGGATGATGCCCAATAAGCATACAAAGTTTCAAGCAAATCGGACATACGGTTACAGAGATAGTAGGTATGTGAAAACTTTAGTGCAAATTTTGACAGAAACTTTAACGCAAACTTCTAAGTCATTTGGCTTTGACCTTGGGGCACAGGGGCCGCATGAATGGGACACAGAATGAATATATGTGACGCGCCAAGCGAAAACCTCCCTTATCGGTAAATGCAAGGTAACGAGTTATGACGTTACAAAGACGGCATAATTTTCGCGCTGTTTTGACAAAGTAGACGTCACATTTAGTGTCATTGTCGTGTCTATATGTATGCATTAAATGGCGTCTAAATTTGAGTAGACATAAATAAAATTTAAACATGGCGGTTTATTTTTTATTTATTTCCATAAATACGCCTGCTTACTTTGTTCTTTTATTTTATTTCGAAGAAAGCGGCTACTACAGTAAATGTTTCTGATAATAAAAAAATACCTCACGATGTATTTGTTTGTTTGTTTCTTTCTTTGTTTGTTTGTTTGTTGGGGTTTAACGGCCTATTAACAGCTAAGGTCATTTAAGGCCGGGTCAATAGGTTTAGTACTAAATCCCATATATTACCTGTACAAGTACATGTACATGTTCAAGTACATGTACAAATGGGGGGAAAATACCAAAATCTGATCTGAATATTAACAATATCAAAACTATATATTCAGCCCTGAAATCAGAATAATCCTGATCTGATGCCAGGTCCTCGCCACACCAGAATCATTTGGCCCCTCCCAAAAGCAGTAGGATCAGTAATAATCTTACTACTTTTATAATGGGCAATAACCCAATTCAACTCCCAGGTAACAAAAGAGCCAAAGATAAAAACGTACCTGAGGGCCAAACCAGGCAAATCGTGATTCCTACAAGGAGGAACCCCTATCGTTAATTTACACCGTCTCATTCGCCCGACCATGTGTTTAATAAATCGGCATCAAAGAAATTAGTTTCCTTTTTTTGTCATACCACCAGTCAAGTTATCTTCCTTGGACAACTGCCCACGTCGTTCTCAAGACAATTCGTACCGAAATAAAACAATATGCAGGTGTGCCATTCTGGCCGGTAGGATGGATTGGGCTACGGAGGCGAAAAACTTCCGTTTAATTAGATAAAAGTTAAATAATCACACTTCTTTATGTAGTCTAATTCCCTGTGTATGATCGACCCTACCTCATAAAACTACACCATACTATCGTACGTGTATTGCAATCATGCGGACATGACAACTATTGTCTGGGAAAACACATTCAAATATCATATACAGTGCGACCCCGTTAGTACACGCTTCACTATAACACGATTTCGGTTAGTACACGGTTGTGCCTTGGCTCCCAAATTTTTTGCCTATTTGTATATCAAAATCGTGTTAAATTTGTAACACGACTATTGTCAGAAATCGTGTTAAATTTGCGATTCTTTCCCAAATTAGACCCAAAATGGACGATTTTTTTTTTGTTTTATGGACGCATAGCCTCCTTTTATCTCACCGATGTGAATGTGCAGCTGATCACGTTTGCACATTTCGTAAATTAATCCGAGCAAACTGGGAATAAGATCAATTATTTGTCCCAGTAACAAAGCAGTGCTAATTGTTATGTGCTCGATTTCATTTTTCCGGCATGCGTTCGCGCTCACCATTGGTGGAATATTAATTAGGTGTAAAGGCTGACCAATCGGAGATCGCGTATCAGTCGCTCAGATTAACTCAACCCAGATTAACTAAATTGTTACATCACTGCCCACGCCCCGGCGCATGTACACAAATGTGTACGTGACAACTAAAACTGGCCTTGTTTCGCTACGTCATAATTGAGCCAGTGCATGAGATAATCAACTTTATTATATAACTGAGATTTTCGCCGAGAATTATTTGACTTTTTTCTGCAAATATATCGGAAAGTTGATAACATTTTCAGAGCAAATGCGTAATAATTACTAATTTAGTATTCGTCAACATCCGATATCAGTTACAGACAAGAAACGAGGCAAAGCCACGAAGGCCAGGTTTTTTCCAAGCATAGACACTTGGATAACATAATTATACGCACTTTTTGTAGACTAGATGGCCGTGGCCTGCATGTCGCGCCTTGGGGCGAGGCATGGACACTAAAAAAATAGATATAGTAGATGGAAAAACTTTAACGAAAAAAACTTTAACCGAACACACGGACGTACGGACGTATGCCAAAATGCCGACGATATCGCGCTTTCCGCAAGCGGGTGCGACAATGATGATAAACACCCATGTGAAGTATCAAGGTAATGGGTGAAGCAGTTGCAGAGATATAGTACACGAAAAAACTTTAACAAAACAATTCAAAGTAATTTGACCTTGACATTACAAAAAATTCAAAGCAATTTGACCTTGACATTGGGCACAGGGGCCGCACGGTTGGGGTTAGAATGAAAATATGGATGATGATAAACACCCACGTGAAGTTTCAAGGTAATGGGCGAAGCAGTTGCAGAGATATAGTATAACAAAAAAGTTTTAACCAAAAAACTTTAACCAGACGTACGTTAAAAAGTTAACGTTGAAAATGTCAATTTAAATACATAGAAATAATAGGTGAAGGTAAAAACTAGATGGCCGCGGCCTGCATGTCGCGCCTTGGGACGAGGCTTGGACACTAAAAAAAGAGCTATAGTATAACGAAAAACTTTAACCAAAAAACTTTAAACAAAAACTTTAACCAAAAACTTTAACCAAAAACTTTAATTGGACA
>CM055265.1:101213206-101298275 GCA_029237695.1 Conchocele bisecta
TATATTGTACGTGAGCCTTTGATGGTGATAACTAAGTACAGTATTTGGAATCACACGTGTGCCCTCTAGCCACTTCAGCCCCGAATGTCATGTTGGAGGTATTAAAATTGTTGTCCGTCCAATTTACCGTGTTTGTTTCTGAATGGTGGTGGTGTTGGGTAACTACGGAGTATAACCCCCGACCGCCAACCCTGTAAAAGCAGGTTTCGTTCTGACATATTATGTCCCGTGCTCTAAACCTCTAAGATGAACGGTGCCCAGGCTGTCGCTGTTCGGGTATACTTTTTGTCTCCAATCCGAATCTTTGGAAACGTTAAATTCGTTACACAGTCTTTCAAACGCCCTACGGTCGTATGTGTTGGAAATGGGGTTCCAGCCATCGTCTTGAGGTAGTGGAGTACCTAGTTCTTTGAGAATCCTCCTAATTGCATAATACACATGAAAGTTGTAAACGCTACTGCTTAACATGCTGTTACTGTCTTTTATGTGGTCTCTGAAAGAGACGCCACACCCGGTTGTGGCACACCACACGGTAAAATTTAGTTGGTTCTGCCAGAACTGCATATGATTATTGTTCCAGTTTGTTATGACATCCTGTGTAACGGTTTTAGGAAGTCTGTACTTTTCAAACATGTTAGTGAAATTTGTGTCGAAACCCGCGCCCAAACTAGCTCTTATTGTGGGGTGCACAAGCTCACCAATGGTGTTATTTTGAGTGTATACACCCCCGACCGCGTACTTTGCATTAGAGTTAAAGCTAAATGATTGGGTATCCATTGAAAGATATTATTATTATGTTTGCTTCTATCACTAATGTTCAAAATGAGAGTTGTGAACTTCAAAAGTCGATCGACAACTGCTGCGGAAAACGCCAGGTAAGCCTCAGATCAATCACCTTCACGGTTGGGTGGAAAAACGTGGGGGATAAGGAAGGGTTCGGCTACGTGAAGGATAGACAACAAGTAAGTGTGAGGCTGCCCCCCAGCCTTTGGAGTTCGAGATCCCTCCAAACTTTTGTCGCGTCGGAGCTTGCTGGTAGAGCCAACCTCACAATCTCGAAAGTCACCGGACTCGCGACCTTTACCGTCGAACCCACCAACCAGGTAACGATCACCCCGGCTTTGGCCTCAATGTTAGGATTAGCACCCCCTTACAACGAGGATGAAGGGTTTCAGATCCCTGTCTTCTCCGTGGGCGAGCACCACGGTGATACCCCGGTGAACTTTACCTTCACAAAAACTCTCGGGGTGCACCTGGATCGGGTGAACACATCGTACAACCTGGTAGACGGCACTCCCAGCACATTACTAAAAACTGTGCCGGCCAGCGACTGTGACATTAGACTTCCCACACCCCGAGATGAAAGTTTTGGAATCGGGACACATCCACGAGTTGAAGATTTCTATTCTCGATGATCAAGCGAGAAAGTTGAATAACTATTACCCGATTTCGGTTGTTCTCGAAATAACCGATTAAACATTAATATATATACATATTAATCATGAGCATATACGGTCCAGGTAGTTCCAACTTAGAACGGGACGTTCCCGTCGCGGCCGCAGCATACGATGAAGCCGCAATGAGAAGGCTGGAGAGGGGTGTATCACAGTCCCACACAATTTTAACTAGGGCGATTGAACAAATTAGAACGTTGCAAGCTAGCAGACACGTCATAACAGTTTGTGCCGAGGAGCGGGGTTCACTAAGCAAGGGGGCCTACGAATATTCATTCGGTGCCAACGCGAGCAACAGATACGGGGGATACACCATGGCAGTGTCCGGACGATTTTTTCGAATGGCGGTCTGCTCGTCAACTTCGCGGACACGCCACTGCCGAAGTCCGAGTGAATGTCGTCCTGAATGGTGTAGAACAGAATATTGGCATCATCAAGCACGCGGGGCAGAGGTCAGGGTTTACTATATTCGATGATGACACAACAATTAAAGTTTCGGCAGGTAGTGTTATTAACTTTGTTACAAAAATTGGCGACCAATCGGCTTCCTCCACTATTTTGTTACCGCTGTTAATACAACTTGATTTATGATGAATGACGAGAACTATATCCACACTTACCTTCGGGGGACGGTCGACCCGGCATCCTTTAGGATGACCTGGATCGTTGAGATACAACATATTCTACAACACGAGGGAGAGACAGCGGTGGACGGGAAATATGCGAAGAAATATAGACGGTCGGTCAATATATTAGAGGGGGTGAGCACCGCGTTAGCCTCAGCATCCGTTATAAGCGGGGTGGGGAGTGTGTCTTTATTGTCAACAGTTGTCGCTGCACCGGTCGCGGTGGCCTTGAGTGCTGTAGCAGCGGGGGCGGAACAGTTTTGCATGACGACTAGACTCGTGGGTCGAAAACTAGAGGCCAAGAGTCGAAAGCATGATCGAATAGCGGTTCTCGCGAGATCTAAGAAAAACAGTATCGACGTTATCGTGTCAAAAGCGATAACCGACAACGATATATCGGATAGCGAGTTCAAAATGGTCGTCGAAGAGATGGCCAGATACCAGGAGTTAAAGGGTACGATCCGGTCCAAGGCTCGACCACAAATTCTAGCGGACGAAGATATAAAAAAACTCGTTATGAAAGGGAGGGCCGACGAGAGAAAAAATCTCCTCGCCCGTCTCAGGACGTGATATGCTTATTCGCGTGTCTACAGCGACATCAGGATATTCCTCCACCATACATTCCAGCTGTTCCGACGGCCCCTCCATACGGAACATAAATATTTTTTTTAATAATTTAGGGCCCCGTTGCGACACCCACTGACCACCATTTGTTACAACCGCGTATCGATATACTTTGTGGTTTTTACCTGTTTTTCTTATATTAATTAACTTTATAATTTTCTTAAAATTAATTAATAATAATTTTTACAAAACTAATTATCAAATTAATAAAATAACGAACCATCCCGGAAATTCGTGAACCTCGCTAAGTGTTTATAAATAATTATAATTTGCACACCATTTTTATGTTGTATAGTAAAGTGATGAGTATATATACGTTTGAAAGCCTTACAACAATTGGTCTCATCTCGTGTGTGCCATGTTGTTGATCCGGTATGACGTCCGTCTCGTCTGTTTAATGGTAGCAGTCTCTAAATGTGTGTGTGAATTGGTGATGTAATTGTATAGCTCAAAGGTGCCGGCCTAAAAGATTTCTACCTAAGAGCTTGCAATTACATCACCAAATCACAAAATAGGCTCGCCTTACTACGTCGGTTTCTCTGAATTGAGGAATTGGCAATGGGGTTAAAGGCGACCCGTAAAATGAGACTGTGAGCCAACAGATGCGTGGGCTTAAGAAAGGTCCCAACACCCCCAGTGGCTGGGTGCCGGCTAAGAAATCTGCCCAGTCGCTGGGGTTGTGTACACGAGTGGAGGCTTTTGCTATTTTTTTAATTTACAAATTATTAATAATTTTTCAATATCGTAGAAATAAATTAGCTATAGTGGAGGAGGAAAATGCCGTGTTGAAAAATAAATATGAGGTATTTATGACAACGAGACAAAATAAATCCTTTTTATTAGTATAGTTTTATATGTTCAATTGGCAGTGAAAAATACGTGATGTATTATGACACCAATTGTCACGTTTTTTGTGTTGGTGACCAGTTTGTGCTATTGGACGAACACGGTGTTTTTCGGGGGTGGTGGTGGTAGTATATAGGGGTGAAAATGATACCACCGTTAGGTGGTATCATTTTGACTCCCTATATACTACTCAATGTGTTTCAGCGACATTTCGAAGATGACAAAGGTCTAGACAAGGTTGTGTTAATAATGGCGGTGAGCATAAAAATACAAGTGCCCGCTATACAGATATAATCATTTAGTAATATTTATTTTACTGATAGTGACGCGCGGTGGTGTCAGGCTATTTTCATATGCAAATGAGGCATGATATTTTTTTAATTATGTATACTAATTAAATGTGTCACCTGAAAAAAAAATATATTTGCGCATCAACTCATCATAAGAAAGCTACATACTAAGTTTCAGGACTGTATTACAGTTTAAAAGGCAAAATTGCCAATTCTAAGTCGAAAAGTGGGAGATAATCCATGACCTAGGGGTCAAATAAAAAATTTAAATAAACTTTGCGCATCTACTCATCATAAGAAAGCTGTACATACCAAGTTTCAGGCCTGTAGCTAGTACGGTTTAAAAAAGTTACAAGGCTAATTTGCCAATTCTAAGTCGAAAAGTGGGATAATCCAGGACCCAGGGGTCGAATCAAAAATCAAAATAAACGTTGCGATTTACTCATCATAAGGAAGCTATACATACCAAGTTTCAGGTCGGTAGCTATTACGGTTTAAAAGTTGTACAAGTTACAAGGCAAATTTGCCAATTCTAAGTGTAAAAGGGGAAGATAATCCATGACCCAGGGGTTGAATCAAAAATAGAAATAAACTTCGCGCATCTACTCATCATAAGGAAGCTACATCCCAACTTTCAGGCCTGTAGCTAGTACGGTTTAAAAGTTTTATGAGCTACAAGGCAAAATTGCCAAATTCAAAGTCGAAGGTCTGTAGCTAGTACGGTTTAAAAGTTTTACCAGCTACAAGGCTGTAGAAGGTTGGTGATGGACAGACGGAAGGGACCGACGGACAGACAAGGGTAACACTAAATGCCCCTTCCACTATCGTGGTGGGGCATAAAAACTATGGTAATCTTTATGACTGGATGGAGGATGGTGGGACACAACACTACATGTCTCCCGCCTCTAACGAGAATGAGGGCATATAAATATGAAACATGTTGTCTATAACACATGTTTGTTTTTCATGAAAAAAAACTACAGAATGAATGACTATTTTCTAAAATTGTAATCACCCCAGTCGGTCATGCCATGGTCAGATGTCATGACATAGGCAGTGGCACCATCATGGTGGAAATACGACTCTATGAGCTGGACAATCTCCCGTATGCCATCATCCACCAGCCGAATATTGTCCAAGTAATCCCTGAAATACGAGACAATGTTCCCAGATATTGTCCAAGTAATCCTGAACTACGAGACAATGTTCCCAGATATTGTCCAAGTAATCCCTGAACTATGAGACAATGTTCCCAGATATTGTCCAAGTAATCCCTAAACTACGAGACAATGTTCCCAAATATTGTCCAAGTAATCCCTGAAATATGTGACAATGTTCCCAGATATTGTCCAAGTAATCCATGAAATACATGACAATGTTCCCAGATATTGCAAGTAATCCCTGAACTACGAGACAATGTTCCCAGATATTGTCCAAGTAATCCCTGAACTACGACACAATGTTCCCAGATATCGTCCAAGTAATTCTGAACTACGAGACAATGTTCCCAGATATTATCCAAGTAATCCCTGAATTATGAGACAATGTTCCCAGATATTGTCCAAGTAATCCCTAAACTACGAGACAATGTTCCCAGATATTGCCCAAGTAATCCCTGAAATATGTGACAATGTTCCCAGATATTGTCCAAGTAATCCGAAATACATGACAATGTTCCCAGATATTGTCCAAGTAATCACATTTCTACAAGACAATGTTCCCAGATATTGTCAATCCCAGTACTACGATACAATGTTCCCAGATTTTGTCCAGGTAATCCTGAACTACGAGACAATGTTCCCAGATATTTTCCAAGTAATCCCTGAACTATGAGACAATGTTCATAGATATTGTCCAAGTAATCCTGAACGACGAGACAATGTTCCCAGATATTGTCCAAGTAATCCCTGAACTATGAGACAATGTTCCCAGATATTGTCCAAGTAATCCATGAACTACGAGACAATGTTCCCAGATATTGTCCAAGTAATCCCTGAACTACAAGACAATGTTCCCAGATATTGTCCAAGTAATCCCTGAACTATGAGACAATGTTGCTAGATATTGTCCAAGTAATCCCTGAAATACAAGATACAACTGCAATATTTGATATTCATTCCTCCATGATCGCTAGAAGCTTACATACACCACTAGAAATTGGAATCTAATTGAATTTTAACTAAGCTTATACATTTTCATAAATAAATACTTTCAATCGGGCCGCCTGCAGCCATCTTGAATATGAGATAAAGTGTGGTCTTTGGATAAACATGAAAATGTGGCCTATCGGCACACGAATGCCCCTGGTGGCAGATTGGAACTAGATTGGTCAGTAAGTGAAGCTTACGGAATAGCCCCCCCCCCCCCCCCCCGCGTGGGCCCAGGAACCCCTAAATATGTAAAAAAAAATCCAAATGTGTGGGCTTTTGACCTTGACTCTGGGCTTTGCGGGGGCGGCACGAACATGAATTTGTCATAGGGTGGTAGAGGTCCATTGGAGCAATGTGTGTGTGAAATGTGAAGCAGATCTGAGCAAGGAAATAGAATTTATAAACAATTTCTCTGATGTTAAGTTTTGTAAAGAGACTAAGTATGTGACCTTGAGTTCGAGATCAGTGGGGATTTGTCACAGCATGATAGTAGAGCCTTAGAGGAATGCATGCCTGAAATATTAAGAATTTTCGATGAAAGAAATAAGTTATAACATATTTCTCTGATGTTAAGTTTTGTAAATACTAAGTGTTTGACCTTGACCTTGCGATCAGCGGGGGTTGGACGGTCATGGATTTGGCACATCATGATAGTAGACCCTTAGAGGAATGCATGCATGAAATATTAAGAATTTTTGATGAAAGAAATAAAAGTTATAACATATTTCTCTGATGTTAAGTTTTGTAAAGAGACTAAGTATGTGACCTTGACCTTGGGATCAACGGGCGCTGGACGGTCGTGGATTTGTCACAGCATGATAGTACAACCTTAGAGGAATGCACAAGTGAAATATTAATAATTTTCAACTACAGTCGAACTTCGATGGGTCGAACCCTGGTAAACTCGTCAGCCATGCTTGCCTCGAACTAGCCTTTAGGTCCCGGCAGAATTCCTATATAAATACGTTAAAACTACCCGGTATAGGTCGAACTTGTGAAAGTCGAACAACCCTCAATGCCTCGAATCGCTGTCACGTCCGGTCGTGTATAAATCCACTATAAACACCACAAAAGCTCGAACATGTCAGACGATTGTCTCCAGACTAGTTGATTGACTTTCACACCTATTGTTAACCGGTTGTCAAACAAATCTCAAGTGGTCATTTGAGCGTATACAATAACGGCAGTCGTGACCAGCATACGTGGTAATTATGCATTGACCAATGTCGGCGAAGTTGTTAATGTAGTTAATTAAAGTGGTAATTTATGCGACTGGGCATGATCGTATCGGACGGGGCAATCAAGTCCGCCAATTGTATTTCGTAATCATTTTCTGTTGTTCTCATGTTCTATTGCTGTATAATGGCTATGTAAATAAAAACACAAATGAGTTTGCCGCTTTCTTTATTTTATTAAAGCCTGTTTCTGTTAATAAACGACGGTGACAATCAACCGTAAATGCAAACGTAAGCGCATTTATATGAAACAACGTGTCGTAATGACGACTTGTTTCACTTAGTACACTGACCAACTCGTAGATCTGAAATGGTTACAGTAGAAAATTCCAATGGGTCGAACAACGGATGGGTCGAATCAAAACTTAACCCCGCAGGCTGTTCGACCCATCGAAGTTCGACTGTAAATAAATAGAAGTTATAACTTATTTCTCTGATGTTAAGTTTTGTAAAGAGCCTAAGTATTTGACCTTGACCTTGGGATCAGCGGGGTTTGGACGGTCGTGAATTTGGCACATCATGATAGTAGACCCTTAGAGGAATGCATGCATGAAAATTAAGAATTTTCGATGAAAGAAATAAAAGTTATAACATATTTCTCTGATGTTAAATTTTGTAAAGAGACTAAATATGTGACCTTGACCTTGGGATCAACGGGGCTGGACGGTCGTGGATTTGTCATGGCATGATAGTACAACCTTAGAGGAATGCACAAGTGAAATATTAAGAATTTTCAACAAAAGAAATAGAAGTTATAACTTATAGTAGTAGAGCCTTACAGGAATGCATGTGTGAAATATTAAGCATTTCAGATGAAGGAAATAGACAACCCCCCCCCCCCCCGGTCATGGTCATATTAAGGGCAGCATGGATGTGTGGCCCTGCCCCTCTATCTACATACCTGGAGTAGGGTTTCCTGGAGTGACCATTCGTGTCAAGACCAAGCAGATGCAGAAAGAAAATTGTCTTGTCTTGGTGTAACTTCTCAGTCAGCCGCACATTCTCGTAACTTCTGGCAAAGAATTTCTGAAACAAATCCAGTGCAATAAGAACGAGAAATTTCTTCCCATGTTACAAGCATATCCCACCTTTCTCAAAAGCACACTTTTTCTTCTCGCCAAATGACAATTTCAGATTGTTGTATACGTATTTTTTTCGCAAAAGTCGTCGACAATCTGAGGTCAATGACTGTCAAATCAAGCAGTTTATTTCTCATGTGCATGTCTATGGACATAAATGTGCAATTAGCAAAAGCAAAATAAATCTTCAAGAATCTTGAGACTAGCATGTCTTTGAAGATGAATTTATCACAAAAATAGAACAGTTCAGGGAATACAAATAATGAAAGAATGAACAAAAGTCTTAACATTCAGAATCTCACATGTAGGCGAAGAGTATTCAAAGATAGGAACGCACTCGCTGGATTCATATTATATCAATAAATTATATCGAAATAACACTAACGCGGTAGATAACGTCGCGAAAAAAACGACCAATGCCATTATTATTCATGTTTTGTAACTGGCTTCAAATCGCCTGTAAGTCGCCATCTTGGATAGCCGTCACGTCAGAGTGCAGGGCCGTGTACAAGCACATTTCCTAATCGGTAAAATGGGAGCTGGTCAAAACGGCCCGTGTCAAAGCGATCCCAGGTAAAAACGGCACATATTTGACCAAAACATCCCCCAAGCTTTAATTAATATATAATCAGATTAATAAACTAACAAAATCGACCTCGTAATACGTATGTTGATAAAATCAAAATATTCCATTTCTGTATATCTTGTCCACAAGTCAACACTTGTTGTTCACACCTTTATCCAGACGCGTGTTACATGTCTACCATTAATAGTTAATCTAACTAAGCCATGATTATTGTGCTTACAATCAGTGTAGACCAAGACTAGTCTGCACCCTGTGCTGTCTGATCAGCGTATGCACTGTTAGTCATCCAGTCAAACAATCATTACAATCTGCAGTATAATACATTACTCACGAATTGAAACAATCATATCCATGATTATACGGATGGTCTAATGCACAGGTATGTTTTCTTATGTACCATACTGAAATTTTAGTAACAATTTTGAGGGAGATTTCAACCTCAAAAAAAACCAACAACCTATACTGTGTCATTACACAACAGACAGGATCGTGTTTGCAACCAGCAAAGTCCACAGTACGATACCGTACCATACAATGTCAAACGAAAATGGCCGCCAAAATATATCCCCAAATGGCACCAAAGTGTCTAGCATTAAAATGTTGACGGTCAAAATTATTTTTTGACACGCCTAAATGGCTTTCCAGATGTTGAGTATGATTGTTCAATGTATACTAGAAACGGATTAGTTGTGACATGCTAAATATGATAAATCTAAATCTAATATGGCTTCAAAACCCTTCCGTGACAACGCAATATTAACTAGCCACGCCCTCTTTGTATTGAAATCTGTATAAAATTTTCAGAGGAAAGTCGTGTGCCATGTCGAAAGTCAGTCAGAATGAACTACATGCATTTGGATTGATACAAGAGAATATAGAAATTAAATGTCTAAAACCAGAATGGTGTTTTAAACCCTAAAAATCATGTGAAAAGTTCGAGAATTTGATCTTTTGAACATATGATGTCACGGATAACGTCTAACATTGATGTTTTGGTTGTTGCACTTAACGACGTCGCGTAAAACGTCTCGCCTAACATAGTTTTTGACCATGTCATTGATTAAATTCAGTCAACTGACTCAATAATATTAATGAGGTCTCATGAATATTGATAAGATGACCCGTTGGAGAATTTGATTTTCTTTCAGCAATTTCTCTCAAATTCAGGTTAGTTAGCCATATTAGATAATAATTAAACATTTAATTAAGACTTTAATTCTTAAGTCTAGAGATAAAAAGTGTGCATCAGAAATCCGGAGAGTTATTGAATGTTACAACACTAGTTCCAGATTCGCTAAACCATTTTCTACACTGTCTTTTAGATCAGAAAGGTAAAAGTTCTCCTACAATAAATAGGAGAACTACCGCTATAGCTCATGCTATAATTTCTTCATGTCGTCCAAGGTCATTCATGTCACCACTGTTGCTTGCAATTGCTGTGTATATAATAGAAAATATGGTTCCCGTGAACTGGTAGATCTTCTGAGCAGATTCCATTTATCAGATTACAGAGAAGTGCACAGGTTGGAGGCTGCACTTGTATCACACACTAGACCACTCGATATATTCAGTGGTTTCACCCAATTTGCGTATGATAATGCAGACTTTAATGTAGCTACAGTGACTTGTGACAATACTTTCCACGGTATGGGAGGTATAGCTTGTGTTACACCACAGGGTACTGTTGATGAAGTGCCTGTAAAGTGCACAGTCAGTGTACCACCGGTGGAAATGGTTGGTGCCTTTGGAAACGTTCCCATAAAGGCATATAGCAAACCTGCTGTTCCTGGTCTAAAGTCTGTTATCATCGGACCAATGAAAGCACCTGAAATGGAACCTACATATGTCATTTAATTCCAAGGCTTTAGACACCACTCTGGGTTGCAGGCTATGTGCTTGAACTTTCCCCCCTGTCCATCATGGAGTGGCTTCATGAAAGTATCACATCAAAATGAAAATGTTAACAAAACTAGAATTGAAGTACTTCCCTTCATCAACTTGGACAGGGGAAATCTGAGCACAATCTATACAGCATTATCGTTTGCCCAAGACCAGTGTCAGAAACATGGTCTTGGTATATGTCCAGTTGCGTTTGACCAACCGTTGTACATAAAGGCGGTAGAAATAGTGACTGCAACAAATGATCTAAACACAGTCATTGTTCGACTTGGTGGCTTCCATCTACTCATGTCTTACATAGGCAGCATTGGGTACATCATGACTGATAGCGGACTGGCAGATCTGTGGGAAACGGTGTATGCCAAAGGATATGTTGTGCATATGCTGGCAAGTCATGCATACTCACGTGCACACCGAGCCCACATGCTGACGTCAGCGTCCCTTATCTGTGTGCTATTACATGATAATCCAAACTGTCTGGATGACATTGACAAAGGTCATTTGAAAACCCTCCATCAGATGAGCTTGCAAGGTGTTCATCCTGCTGATGTTGCCGATGATGTACAGCTATTAAATGGCATAATATCACAACTCCTTATAGCTGTGGCAAACAAAAGCAGAACTGACAAGTTGTGGGTATTGTACCTTGTCCAGGTCGCCCACCTTCGTCTGTTTATACGTGCTGAGAGAATGGGCAATTGGGATCTTCATCTCCACTTTGTTGAGAAAACGATTCCATACTTTCATGCTGCTGGGCATCTCCACTATGCCAAGTCTGCCCGATTGTTTTTTAGATCGGTGAACGATCACAATTGGACGAACTTTGTATGGTTGGAGTTGCTAATGTATATGGTCATGGTGCACGACTTTAGTTTGAGCTGGCGATCAGTTATTGGTCAAATATGACCGATAATCCACACCGGACGGCCTCCGATTCTGTGTGAGATTCTTTCGTACACGCAAATTTCGCTTTGGATGGGGTATACAAAATGCGAATAACTGAATAAATGCTGGAAACAGCGATTTGAAGTGAATATATTCACACACCTAATACCTTTATCGATTGCCAGAGACAGAAGTCATACATTTAATCGATGTTTATTGTGTTTGTGCGAGCCGGACAAGAGAGGGCTCTTTCTATAATAGCCATATTGATACTCACCTTTATAAATAGAATATGGTATTGTACGAGACCAAGTGAGTTGGGTAATGGGATTTTTTTAATAGGCATTTTTTTTGTGTCCTAGGTCCGAGTCTTCCACCTGTGACAGTTGTATGGCCAAAGGCATCTACATATCATGACGTGTTCCAGTCATATATCATACACACTAAAACATTTTGGTGTTGGGACAGTTGTTGTATTTGATGGCTATAATGTCACCTCAACCAAAGCCATGGAGCAGAACATAAGGGCTAGCAAGGTAACATCACGTTCCATCTTATTTGATGTAAATATGAAAATCACGACTGCACAATCAGCATTCTTGTCAAACAGCAGCAATAAACGTCGATTTATTGACTTGCTGAGTCAAGAGACGCAAGCCGCAGGCATAAGAGTGAAACAGTCAGAGGCAGATGCAGATTTCCTGATAGTTTCAACAGCCTTAACACTGGCTGATGATGCCGTGAAGCCAGTGGTGGTTGTTGGAACCGACACTGACTTACTGGTGATGCTTGTTGCACTAGCGATTACTTCGGTGGCAATATATATGCTTTATGCCGTGAGAGTAACCCAGTGACCCTTTACAACATCCAGGATCTTCAGCATGATATAGGAGACACCAAACAACACTTGTTGTGTATGCATGCTGTAAGTGGTTGTGATACAGTATCTGCACCTTATAGACAGGGAAAACGCAAGGCTTTCAATACTGTACACCATCATCAGGACAAGCACATGCTAGAAACGTTCAGAAATAGTGAAAGCACACATAGCGATATAGAACATGCCGGTAAACAGTTCTTTTTAGTCAAATTGTATGGAGCTGGTCAAGTAAAGACACTTAAATACAGACACATTGCATACAAAAAGGCAATTGGTAGGTCCTCCCGTAGCTCATCATTTCAGCTTGCGTGTTTCCCACCGACAAGTGCGGCCAAATAACATTCACATTGTACATATTTGGCTGTTCAGCAATGGATGGGTAACTCAATGCCTCCAATAGAATGGGGATGGAGATTGCAAGATGATGTTCTGTTACCCATGGAGTCTGACCTCCCAGTTGCACCAGATAAGCTAATGCAAATGGTTTCATGTGGCTGTAAGACTGGATGTGGAAAGTCATGTGGGTGCAGGAAGCTTGGGTTATTTTGCACTGAGATGTGCAGCCAATGTATGGGACAAACATGAAACTAGAAATGGACGCTTGTCGACAAGCGCATGTGTATCCCCCTCCCCAGATACACAAGTAGTTTGAAAAAAGGGTGATCGAGTTATGCTCCGGAGACAAAATCGGTGACGGACAAAGGGAGATAACTAAACAATTAGTGATGCAAGAGTTGTCATTCTTGCGCGACACACCTTTAGGGTCTATGCATGTGTGAAGCTACTGGAGCGCAGAATTATTTGTTAATAGTCCTATATTTATGTACATATATCTGCACAGGTGCACATAATGCCACAATATTTTCAACACAGTTGACGGAAATGTAATATAGAATGTAAATAAAAAAAATAATGCTCGCTCGCTACTGGAGCCGAGAATTTTTTTTAATAGTCCTATATTTATCTACATATATCTGCACAGGTCCACATACTGCCACAATATTGTCAACACAGTTTAGGTAAATGTAATAATTTAGCTGTATAAATTACCTGTAATAAGTTAGTGGTCAGTTAAAAAAATTAAAAAGAATGTAAAAAAAAAAATAAAAAAAAATTAAAAAAAAATTGAAAAAAAAAGTTGAAAAATAAAAAATAATAATACTTGCTACTGGAGCCCAGAATTTTTTTTTAATAGTCCTATATTTATCTACATATATCTGCACAGGTCCACATAATGCCACAATATTTTCAACACAGTTTACGGAAATGTAATATACAATTTTATTTTTTTTAAATAATGCTCGCACTGGAGATGGAGCCCAGAATTTTTGTTAATAGTCCTATATTTATCTACATATATCTGCACAGGTCCACATACTGCCACATATTGTCAACACAGTTTACGGAAATGTAATAAATGTACCTGTATAAATTACCTGTAATAAGTTAGTGGTCAGTTAAAAAATTGAAAAAGAATGTAAAAAAAAAAATGGAAAAAAAAATTAAATTAAAAAAAGAAAAAGAATAATGCTCCCTACTGGAGCCCAAAATGTTTTTTAATAGTCTATATTTATCTACATATCATATATACACAGGTCCACATATTCCCACAATATTTTCAACCACAGTTTACGGAAATGTAATATAATCATTTACCTGTATAAATTACCTGTAAGTTGTCAGTGGTCAGTTGCACATGCTAGCACATGCACAGGTGAATAGTCTGTATATAGCACTTACCACCTTATGCTACTAGACAAAAATTGAAAAATAATTTGAAAAAAAAATAAAAAAAAATGAAAAAAAAAAATGGAAAAAAAAGAGTTTAAAAATAATAATGCTTGCTACTGGAGCACAGAATTTTTTTTAATAGTCCTATATTTATCTACATATATCTGCACAGGTCCACATAATGCCACAATATTTTCAACACAGTTTACGGAAATGTAATATAATCATTTACCTGTATAAATTACCTGTAAGTGGTCAGTGGTCAGTTGCACATGCTAGCACATGCACAGGTGAATAGTCTGTATAAAGCACTTACGACCTTATGCTACTAGACAAAAATTGAAAAATAATTTGAAGAAAAAAAAATGAAAAAAAAAAAAAAAAAATGAAAAAGAAAAGAAAAAAAAATGAAAAAAAATGAAAAAAAAAAAAAAAAAGTTTAAAAATAATAATGCTTGCTATTGGAGACCAGATTTTTTTTTAATAGTCCTATATTTATCTACAAAAATCTGCACAGGTCCACATAATGCCACAATATTTTCAACACAGTACCCAATGTAGTGATTTACCTGTATAAACTAGAAATGGGACGCTTGTCGGAACAAGCGCATGTGTATCCCCTCCCCAGATACACAAGTAGTTTGAAAAAAGGGTGTTCGAGTTATGCTCCGGAGACAAAATCAGTGACGAAAAACAAAGGGAGATAACTAAAGAATTAGTGATGCAAGAGTTGGATTCTTGGCGGGACACCACCTTTAGGGTCGTGGTCTATGCATGTGTGAAGTTTCATGAAAATATTCCAAAGGGTGTTCGAGTTATGCTCCAGACACGAAATCAGTGCACGAAACAACAAAGGGAGATAACTAAGAAATTAACGACGCAAGAGTTGTCATTCTTACGTGCGACACACCTTTGGGTCGTCTTCTATACATGTGTGAAGTTTAATAAACTAGAAAATGTGTTCATAGAAACACGGATGTCCCACATATCGCTTTGATAATAAATGAGGCCAAATTGCAAGTCAAAATTTTCTTTTCTTTTACCTGAGCGTTAAAGTTTTTGAAGCACCAAGTATGTGACCTTGACCCTGGGCTTGGCGGGGGCAGGACAAACGTGGATTTGGCACAGGGCGGTAGAGGACCATTAGAGCAATGCATATATGAAATATGAAGCTGATCCTGTGAAAGAAAACAGAAATTATAAGATATTTACCTGAGCGTTAAAGTTTTTGAAGCACTAAGTATATGATGTTAACCCTGGGCTTGGCGGGGGCGGGACGAACGTGGATTTGGCACAGGGCGGTAGAGGACCATTAGAGCAACGCATATATGAAATATGAAGTTGATCCGTGAATGGAAAGAAAAATTATAAGATATTTTACCTGAGCATTAAAGTTTTTGAAGCACCAAGTATGTGACCTTGACCCTGGGCTTGGCGGGGGCAGGACGAACGTGGATTTGGCACAGGGCGGTAGACGACCATTAGAGCAACGCGTATATGAAATATGAAGTTGATCCGTGAATGGAAATAAAAATTATAAGATATTTACCTGAGCGTTAAGTTTTTGAAGCACCAAAAGTATGTGACCTTGACCCTGGGATTGGTGGGACAGGACGAACGTGGATTTGGCACAGGGCGGTTTAGAGGACCATTAGGAGCAATGCGTATATGAAATATGAAGATGATCCATGATCCATGAAAGAAAACAGAAAGTATAAGATATTTACCCAAGCGTTAATGTTTTTGAAGCACTAAGTATGTGACCTTGACCCTGGCTTGACGGGGGCAGAACGAACGTGGATTTGGCACAGGGCGGTAGAGGACCATTAGAGAGCAATGCGTATATGCGTGTTCGAGTTATGCTCTGGATACAAAATCAGAGCACGAAACAACAAAGGCAGATAAGTAAACAAGAATTCCGCGGAATCAGATGCCTCGCCTTGTCCCGCCTTGACCTCGAGCCTGGGCCCGAAAGCAATTTTCACTGGCCCGAACATATTATACAATTATTGACTAGTGAACCATAGAATATCAGATTATATTCTATGGCTCACTAGTCAATAATTGTTTTATTATATGATAATAGTCTGTATATAGCACTTACGACCTTATGCTATTAGACAAAAATTGAAAAAGAATTTGAAAAAAAAAAATGAAAAAAAAAAATGGAAAAAAAGTTTAAAAATTAAAAATAATAATGCTTGCTACTGTAGCCCAGAATTATTTTTTTTTAATAGTCCTATATTTATCTACATATATCTGCACAGGTCCACATAATGCCACAATATTTTCAACACAGTTTACGGAAATGTAATATAATCATTTACCTGCATAAACTAGAAATGGACGCTTGTCGACAAGCGCATGTGTATCCCCCTCCCCAGATACACAAGTAGTTTGAAAGAAGGGTGTTCGAGTTATGCTCCGGAGACAAAATCAGTGACGGAAAAACAAAGGGAGATAACTAAAGAATTAGTGATGCAAGAGTTGTCATTCTTGCGGGACACACCTTTAGGGTCGTGGTCTATGCATGTGTGAAGTTTCATGAAAATATTCCAAAGGGTGTTCGAGTTATGCTCCAGACACGAAATCAGTGCACGAAACAACAAAGGGAGATAACTAAGAAATTAACGACGCAAGAGTTGTCATTCTTACGTGCGACACACCTTTGGGTCGTCTTCTATGCATGTGTGAAGTTTAATAAACTAGAAAATGTGTTCATAGAACACGGATGTCCCCACATATCGCTTTGATAATAAATGAGGCCAAATTGCAAGTCAAAATTTTCTTTTACCTGAGCGTTAAAGTTTTTGAAGCACCAAGTATGTGACCTTGACCCTGGGCTTGGCGGGGGCAGGACAAACGTGGATTTGGCACAGGGCGGTAGAGGACCATTAGAGCAATGCATATATGAAATATGAAGCTGATCCGTGAAAGAAAACAGAAATTATAAGATATTTACCTGAGCGTTAAAGTTTTTGAAGCACTAAGTATAGATGTTAACCCTGGGCTTGGCGGGGGCGGGACGAACGTGGATTTGGCACAGGGCGGTAGAGGACCATTAGAGCAACGCATATATGAAATATGAAGTTGATCCGTGAATGGAAAGAAAAATTATAAGATATTTACCTGAGCATTAAAGTTTTTGAAGCACCAAGTATGTGACCTTGACCCTGGGATTGGCGGGGGCAGGACGAACGTGGATTTGGCACAGGGCGGTAGAGGACCATTAGAGCAATGCGTATATGAAATATGAAGATGATCCATGAAAGAAAACAGAAATTATAAGATATTTACCCGAGCGTTAAAGTTTTTGAAGCACCAAGTATGTGACCTTGACCCTGGGCTTGGCGGGGGCAGGACGAACGTGGATTTGGCACAGGGCGGTAGACGACCATTAGAGCAACGCTATATGAAATATGAAGTTGATCCGTGAATGGAAATAAAAATTATAAGATATTTACCTGAGCGGTTTAAAGTTTTTGAAGCACTAAGTATGTGACCTTGACCCTGGGCTTGCGGGGGCAGGACGAACGTGGAGATTTTGGCACAAGGGCGGTAGACGACCATTGTAGAGCAACGCGTATATGAAATAAGAAGTTGATCCGTGAATGGAAATAAAAATTATAAGATATTTACCTGAGCGTTAAAGTTTTGAAGCACCAAGTATGTGACCTTGACCCTGGGATTGGTGGGACAGGACGAACGTGGATTTGCACAGGGCGGTAGAGGACCATTAGAGCAATGCGTATATGAAATATAAGATGATCCAGATCCATGAAAGAAAACAGAAAGTATAAGATATTTACCCAAGCGTTAATGTTTTTGAAGCACTAAGTATGTGACCTTGACCCTGGGCTTGATGGGGGCAGAACGAACGTGGATTTGGCACAGGGCGGTAGAGGACCATTAGAGAGCAATGCGTATATGCGTGTTCGAGTTATGCTCTGGATACAAAATCAGAGCACGAAACAACAAAGGGAAATAAGTAAACAAGAATTCCGCAGAATCAGATGCCTCGCCTTGTCCCGCCTTGACCTCGAGCCTGGGCCTGAAAGCAATTTTCACTGGTCCGAACATATTATACAATTATTGACTAGTGAACCATAGAATATCAGATTATATTCTATGGCTCACTAGTCAATAATTGTTTTATTATATGATAATAGTCTGTATATAGCACTTACGACCTTATGCTACTAGACAAAAATTGAAAAAGAATTTGAAAAAAAAAAATGAAAAAAAAAAATGGAAAAAAAGTTTAAAAATTAAAAATAATAATGCTTGCTACTGGAGCCCAGAATTTTTTTTGAATAGTCCTATATTTATCTACATATATCTGCACAGGTCCACATAATGCCACAATATTTTCAACAGTTTACGGAAATGTAATATAATCATTTACCTGTATAAATTACCTGTAAGTGGTCAGTGGTCAGTTGCACATGCTAGCACATGCACAGGTGAATAGTCTGTATATAGCACTTACGACCTTATGCTACTGGACAAAAATTGAAAAATAATTTGAAAAAAAAAATGAAAAAAAAAATGAAAAAAAAAATGAAAAAAAAAATGAAAAAAAAAAGTTTAAAAATAACAATGCTTGCTACTGGAGCCCAGATTTTTTTTCCAGTCAAATTGAAAAATAATTTGAAAAAAAAAATGAAAAAAAAAATAATGAAAAAAAAAAAAAAAACATTACAAAAAAAAGTTTAAAAATAATAATGCTTGCTATTGGAGACCAGATTTTTTTTAATAGTCCTATATTTATCTACATATATCTGCAGAGGTCCACATAATGCCACAATATTTTCAACACAGTACCCAATGTAGTGATTTACCTGTATAAATTACCTGGTCAGCAGTGGTCAAGCACTGGACATCTGCACATGCTAGCCCATGCTTAGCACATGGTTCTCCCAGTTTCTATTGTTCTCTCTACAGGTAAGGTGTACAGAGCACACGAGAAAAGGTATACAGAGCAGACGAGAAAACAGGTCTTCATGCATTATTGTCCAGTTTGTAGAGTGCGCAAAACAAAAAAGGGAGATAACTGAAAAATTAGCTACGCAAGAGTTGTCATTCTTGTGTGCGACACACCTCCGGGTCGTGGTCTATGCATGTGTGAAGTTTCATGAAAATATTCCAAAGGGTGGTCGAGTTATGCTCCGGACAGGAAATCAGTGAGCGAAAACAAAAAAGGGAGATAACTCAAAAATTAGCTATGCAAGAGTTGTCATTCTTGTGCACGACACACCTTCGGTTCGTGGTCTAATTGAATGTGTTAAGTTTCATAAAAATATTCCAAAGGGTGGTCGAGTTATGGTCAATCAGTGCGCGAAACAAAAAAGGGAGATAACTAAAAAATGAGCGATGCAAGAGTTGTCATTCTTGTGCGCGACACACCTTCGGGTCGTGGTCTATGCATGTGTGAAGTTTCATGAAAATATTCGAAAGGGTGGTGGAGTTATGCTCCGGACACGAAATCAGTACGAGAAACAAAAAAGGGAGATAACTAAAAAATTAGCTATGCAAGAGTTGTCATTCTTGTGTGCGACACACCTTTGGGTCGTGGTCTATGCATGTGTGAAGTTTCATGAAAATATTCCAAAGGGTGTTCGAGTTATGCTCCGGACAAGAAGTGTCTGCGGCGGACGCGGACGCGGACGCGGACGCGGCGCGCTGTCAAATCCATAGTATCCCCCGACGGAGTCCGGGGGATACAATTACCTGTAAGTGGTCAGTGGTCAGTTGCACATGCTAGCACATGCACAGGTGAATAGTCTGTATATAGCACTTACGACCTTATGCTACTGGACAAAAATTGAAAAATAATTTGAAAAAAAAAATGAAAAAAAAAATGAAAAAAAAAAAATGGAAATTTTTTTTTTTTAAATAATAATGCTTGCTACTGGAGCCCAGATTTTTTTTCCAGTCAAATTGAAAAATAATTTGAAAAAAAAAATGAAAAAAAATAATGAAAAAAATAAATAAAAAATTACAAAAAAAAGTTTAAAAATAATAATGCTTGCTATTGGAGACCAGATTTTTTTTAATAGTCCTATATTTATCTACATATATCTGCAGAGGTCCACATAATGCCACAATATTTTCAACACAGTACCCAATGTAGTGATTTACCTGTATAAATTACCTGGTCAGCAGTGGTCAAGCACTGGACATCTGCACATGCTAGCCCATGCTTAGCACATGGTTCTCCCAGTTTCTATTGTTCTCTCTACAGGTAAGGTGTACAGAGCACACGAGAAAAGGTATACAGAGCAGACGAGAAAACAGGTCTTCATGCATTATTGTCCAGTTTGTAGAGTGCGCAAAACAAAAAAAAAAGGGAGATAACTGAAAAATTAGCTACGCAAGATTTGTCATTCTTGTGCGCGACACACCTCCGGGTCGTGGTCTATGCATGTGTGAAGTTTCATGAAAATATTCCAAAGGGTGGTCGAGTTATGCTCCGGACAGGAAATCAGTGAGCGAAAACAAAAAAGGGAGATAACTCAAAAATTAGCTATGCAAGAGTTGTCTTTCTTGTGCACGACACACCTTCGGTTCGTGGTCTAATTGAATGTGTTAAGTTTCATAAAAATATTCCAAAGGGTGGTCGAGTTATGGTCAATCAGTGCGCGAAACAAAAAATGGAGATAACTAAAAAATTAGCTATGCAAGAGTTGTCATTCTTGTGCGCGACACACCTTCGGGTCGTGGTCTATGCATGTGTGAAGTTTCGTGAAAATATTCCAAAGGGTGGTGGAGTTATGCTCCGGACACAAAATCAGTGGGAGAAACAATAAAGGGAGATAACTCAAAAATTAGCTATGCAAGAGTTGTCATTCTTGTGCGCGACACACCTTCGGGTCGTGGTCTATGCATGTGTGAAGTTTCATGAAAATATTCCAAAGGGTGTTCGAGTTATGCTCCGGACAAGAAGTGTCTGCGGCGGACGCGGACGCGGCGCGCTGTCAAATCCATAGTATCCCCCGACGGAGTCCGGGGGATACAATAATACTACGCCCGTACCAGTTGACCATGATTCTGAATAACCTCATAATTTACACTTAGGTGGCACTTAAGATTAGACAGTGGTATCGCTTGGGTATTGTTGAAGCAGTATTGTTGTTTGCAAGGCACATCTATATTAAATTTCTACATTTATATAAATTGTCTGATGAGTAACTCATGTGAAGACATTTGTTACCAAACCATGGCTTTCTTTACAGAATTATCCAACCGTTTACATCAATATATTTACACTTCCAATAATTTCAAAATGTAAATGCCCATCCAACCTATTGCGTTCATACTCTAATAAATGCATTAGCCTCACATGATTGGTTAAAGTTTGTTTGACGTCATTAATCTCCACGACGTCATTAACGTCACACGTTTGACCTCGGCAAAACGTCGCTGTTGTCCAAGGAAGTACGAGAACATGACGTAAAGCAATACGAAACTTGAATATAATGCCATATTTGGTTACTAACATTTTGAAACTATCGACAAATGAAGTGTAAATATAAGTAATAAAACCCTGGGATGTTGCGTTTACTGTGGTATGAATTACATTTGGTTTGTTTAAAGTGTGTGGAGTCCTTTGTTGCGTTTACTGCGGTATGCATTACATTTAGTCTGTTTAAAGTTAGTAAGGAGTCCGAACAATAGCCCGGGGTTTTATTCCTTAAATACAAATGACATAACTGTGTGAGCACTGTCAAACATTAAAATGTGTATCACCAATGATGCATATAAATACAAGAAAGTGATTTGAAAGATACACATGACTTATTTAAGTTGTGGCGAGTCTAATACACTTATCTAGTCTGAGTGAATGACATAACATTCATAAAAAAGTACATAGAAGTGTCTACCATGGTATCAAATCATAATGCCATAATTCTTAATCCACAAGTCACATTTTATGTATGATCATACAATGCTATTGCTATATTGATGATGCTGTAGTGGTAAAGTGGAATGGATTTACATGCATGTTTACTTACAGGACTGTCACTATTCATAATTATACGAGACACGAGTGTATATCAATCTGTATATACCATGAATAGTGATAATGAATGCATTTCCAATGTCCAATGTATTAAGTACTGCTTGCCATATATTGTAAAATATATACATTAAATTAAAAATATTGCTATCTACCTCGCGTTTTTTCTTACAATCCTAAAATCCATCAATTTGGAAGTTTTGGCGGCCATATTGGTGGCCATCTTGAATTTTATAATTTCAGAAATAACAAAACTGCTTTAAAAATGTATATCTGAGATAATCCAGGTAAGAGTATAAAAAATCAACACTGTTTTATGCCTATTTGCCCATATAGCTGAACATTAAAAGATAATGAAAAAATGGCGGCCATCTTGAGCGCCATCTTGAATTCCCAAGTTAGCACCAGCTGGATTTGCGGGGACTTTTAGTATGTTATTCTACATACATTTATACAAATTTCCTGAAAAATTCAGCTTGTTAACAATTATTTTGGGGTTTGGTGTTTTTTACACCTAATACTCCTGGGCTAATAGACAAGACTGCATTGTCCAGTAATAGTGATGTATCGTGTCACGTTAAAATGGGGCAGCAGTGGATCCACTTTTTTAACAATGAGACATACAATGATCTGGGGGTCAACTAAAACATTGAAATTCACTTTTAGCATCTGCACACACAAAGGAAGTCACACACCAAATATGAAGTCTACAGCTATTAGGGATTAAAAGTTTTACTTCTTACAAGAAACGTGGTGGACAGACAGAGCAAGTCTTACCTTGACCTCATCGAAGACCCAGGTATCCAGTCGAGTCACGTCGCCTCCTGCCCCAAAGTCCTCAAAACTGGCCGGGTAGCAATGCATGAAGACATGGCCTCCACTGGCACCTGGAACATAATGGCTGCTGTCTTGGGACATAGGCTACAGCTGGGCAATAATATAAAAGTGTTATAGGTGACCAAACTGGGAAAATCACAAGTTACTACCCTTACAACTTCCAGTGCATCCTTAATGTTAGAATTGGTGGAGTTTGTCAGTTTTACATCACGTTGCTTAGTTTACATAAACTTCAATGAACAACTAGAAAATGTGTTCATAGAACACGGATGCCCCACATACCGCTTTGATACTAAACAAAGCAAAATTCCAAGTCCAACAGGAGATACTCCATGACCCGGGGGGTCGAATAAAAAATCAAAATAAACTTTGCGCATCTACTCATCATAAGGAAGCTACATACAAAGTTTCAGGTCTGTAGCTATTACGGTTTAAAAGTTTTACGAGTTAGGCCATTTTTTTTTTATTTGTTGGTTTACGGATTTTTTTTCCGCGAGATCGGGTCGGTCGGTCGGAAAAAAATAAAAATAAAAAAAAGTTTTTTCAATTTGGTCAAGGAAATAAAAAAAAGAAAAAAAAAAGAAAAAAGTGTCGAATGCGGATGCCACCGGCGGCATATTGAAGAAACTGACAAACGGGTGAACCAAAAGTGTTAAGTCAAAGGGTGAAGGTCATATGTAGTATGGCAAGGCAGGTGTAGCATACATGCAAATGAATGAAGTATGGAAATATTGAAGCAGTTAAGCAACTTATGTAGATGCTATGGCCAGTTTGAGAAACTGTGACAAACTGGTTTAACCGAAATTGCTAAGTCCTTTCAGCAGCCCTGTGAAGGTCAAAAGGTCAAGGTAATATAAAGTATGACAAGGCAGGTATAGCACACATACCAATGAATGATGTGTTGAAATATTGAAGAACTTGAGCAACTTATGTAGAAGATATGGCGGTTGAGAAAACTGTTACGAAGTGGTTAACCGAACGTGTGACGGACAGACGGACGGTCCGAACACCATGAAAATCACCTTTTTAAGGCACATGGTTGGGTCGGTTCACCTTTTTAAGGCTCATGGTTGGGTCGGTTTGTGGTCGGTAAAAAACAAAAAGGCCGGTGATTGTGATAGAGTGAAACTTGTGTTAACCGGCATCGTCTCGGACCAAGAGTTTGTCGGTTAACGTAGGGAGTCGGTTCAGCAAGTTTCTTTATATTCTACATAGCAACTCAGTTTCATATTCACATACTGTTGAATGTTGATCACTGTGAATGGGTTGCGTAATGCGTACATATTAATACCGTATCTGGTATAATTAAATACAAGACAACGAAAGCGCGATATAGTTGAAACGAATATCAGTGGGGGTGGCACGAGTGTGGATTTGTGGCAGGGCGGTAGAGGACCCTAGGAACGAACGCATACATGAAATATGAAGCACATCGGAGCAAGAAACAGAAAATAGGCCATTTACCCGAAGCGTTAAGGTTTTGAATTTTTGCATTCAATCTGAAACGGAGATATCAAATCATATTGGAGATATATCAAATCATATCGAATCGTCCATTCGCAGGTTGTTGTTATTGTCGCTGCTCTGCTAAGATCTGGTTTCCGCCACTTACTTTTCTCGGCACAGCAAACAATTATTATTATTTTTTTTTTTTTTTTTTTTTTTTTTGGATCGGAGGTAAAAAAATCTAAAAAAAAATCGGAAATTAAAATTTTTATTTTTTTCCACATTGTCAAAAAATCGGGTCGGCGGATCTGTAAACCAACTAATAAAAAAAAACTGGCCTTATAAGACAAAATTGCCAAATTCTAAGTCGAAAAGGGGGAAATAATCTATGACCTGGGGATCAAATCAAAAATAGAAATAAACTTTGTGCATACATGTATACTCATCATAACGAAGATACATACCAAGTTTCAGGCCTGTAGCTATTAGGGTTTAAAAGTGTTATGACCTACAAGGCAAAAGTTCAAAATTCTAAGTCGAAAAGGGGGAGATAATCCATGACCCCGGGGTCAAATCAAAAATCGAAATACACATGCGCATCTACTCATCATAAGGAAGCTACATACCAAATTTCGGGTCTGTAGCTAGTACCGTTTAAAAGTTTTATGACTTACAAGGCAAAATTTCTAATTCTAAGTCGAATATGGGGAGATAATCCATGACTCCGGGGTTGAATCAAAAATCGAAATAAGCTTTACGCATCTACTCATCATAAGGAAGCTACATACCAAGTTTCAAGTCTGGAGCTAGTACGTTTAAAAGTTTTACGACTTACAAGGTTGGTGACGGACGGACGGACGGATGTGGATGGAAGGAAGGACAGAAGGGACGGACAAGGGTAACACTAAATGCCCCCTCCACTATCGTGGTGGGGCATAAAAAGAGGATGTGGCTAACATTTACCGAAATTTGGCAGGTTTAGATACCAACTGTTTACCTTTAATGAACATTGACTTGATATGATTTACCTTGCAACAATTCATAGACTACGGTTTACTAATGAGTGACCATTAGAATAGATCAAAAAGTATGATCGACAGGAAATACGATTATTGCCCCTGATATCAGTGTGGAACTTTATGTGTGATATAAAATTGATAATAATACCAATCAATACGTGGGGTAATGATGATTGAATATTTTATTTTCCAGAAAATGTCTCAGATGATGTCTGATATAAAGAACATTTTGTGTCTACTGAGTGGGCATGCACCTTTAATAACACAATACACTATGTAAATTCATTAAACTATTGAAAACTTTTATTGCTCAGGGCCGTCAACAAACACTATCCCCTATTATAATTAATTTATATTAACCAATTAATATATTTAAAATGATTTAAAACAGTGAAATTATTACTTCTCACAAATTCATTTTTAGATCCGAAACTGTGTGGGGGCGACTTGCTCGGGTGTCAATCGATAATACCATTATTCTTTCAGCTTAAAACTCACTTTCGATCGTAAATCAATGTAATTTTTTTGTTGAAACACATTCTCAATTGAATATATTCAGTGTTTCTTGCCAGTTTGGATCGGTGTTGACGCTAAATATGCAAAACTATAACTTGGAAGTTGAATTTTCAAAAACACGTACGTATACGCATATTCGTTTCAGCGAAATCAAGCGTGGTTCTATTCTTAGAAACAAATTACTCGATTTCCTTGTTGGGACAAAGTGTAGTAATTTTGTGAATAAATTAATTATAAATGTCTGAAGTATCCAATGAAACAGTCCCGACAGGTGTCGCTAGCGTGTGAAAACTGTTACACATCATTATATTGAGGGCGGTCATTAAGGAAACAAACAAAAGTTATCAATTCACGATTCGGATGCGTGTAGTTTATAAAACGCGATATTTGATTGGCTATTGGCATGCAGGCCACTGACATTTGACTTTGGGATTCCTACTCACCAATAGGGAAGCAGCTTACAACCATTTTCACAGACACATTTTTGTAAACAAACACATCGCGATGACTTTCACTTCATGTTCTAAGCTAGTAAAGGCATATCAGCTGGGGTATTTTACTCGCCATAAAGCAAACAAGATTTTTGGCAATATTTACTGTCGGAACAGCCATTTTTTGCTGTGCCAGTTTCGACACTAAATAAAAACAAGAAATGCGTCTGTCGAACGCGGATGCCACGTGCAGCATATTTGAGAAACTGTGACAAAGTGTTTAACCGAAAAGTGTGACGGACGGACGGACGGACGGACGGACGTACTGACGAGACGTACATTGTGAGGTTACTAACCCTAACCCATCCTAAATCAAACCCCGTAAACATCAATCGTACAGAAAAAAACAACCCCACAAGACAAAATAACCCCATAAGAGCAATTTATAACGGGGTTAAAACGGAATAAGCATCTCTTAACAAGTCCATCACTGTGTGGTTAACCTCACAATGTAGCTCTCGTCTGTATGGACAGACGGACAGACGGACAGACGGACCGGACAGACGGACGGACGGATGGACAGACGGATGGACGGACGGTCCAAACACTATATGCCACCCGTTTCTTCGAAACCCGGTGGTATAATAATATTGTTTCCGTTTTGCAAAAAAAATATTTTGGGTCACTGCGATTTTGCCGGGTCGGTCGCAGGAGAGGAAACATTTAATATTTTATTATACGCCTGGTGGCACCTGTTGGTTATGAAGATGTGAAAGTATGGTGGTTCTGTGTGGTATAGTAGGCATGTTAAGTACAAACAAGAGTTGTCAGAGGACAACGAAGCGCGCCTGGTGGCAGCAAAGGAACCGAGGGCAATTTGAACCGTGGTTGCCACGGGCACATTTGAACGTGGATTTGCCACAGCGCAGTATTTATCCGAGTAATTGAGCGTTAATGTTTCGAGATGCACAAAGTATGTGACCTTGTCCCTGGGCTTAGAAGGGGCGGCATGGACGTGGATTTGCCACAGCGCAGTAGAGGACCCTTGGAGCAATGCGTGTGTGAAATATGAAGCAAATCCAAGCAAGGGAACAGAAAATATAGGCCATTATTTACCCGAGCGACTGAGCGTTAAGGTTTCGAGATGCACAAAGTATGTGACCTTGTCCCTGGGCTTAGAAGGGGCGACACAGACGTGGATTTTCCACAGCGCAGTAGAGGACCCTTGGAGCAATGCGTGTGTGAAATATGAAGCAAATCCAAGCAAGGAAACAGAAAATATAAGCCATTATAATTGTTGAAGACGGACGGGCGGGCGGACAGACGGACGGACGCCTACGACGCCGAGGGTATGACATAAGCACGGCTTCCTTCGGAAGGCGCGCTAAAAAGGAAATATGCATATGAAATATATTTTCCAAATTATGCATAAAGGAATGTCATTCACTAGGTTTCGTTAATTCGGTGATTCTGTTCCATATCTGTTCTCAATATTAATTTTACATTGCACTCTTTTTCTTATAATATGTAGTTAAAATTATTTTCCACATAAATTTCGGGATATCATTTTTAATGCATTTCAGTTGATGTTGTCAGAAGACAACGAAGCTCGCCTGTTGGCAGCCTTCACTCAAACTTGGCACAGTTGTATAAAACTTGACCTTGGATTAAGGGGTGTACGGTGGACCTTGACATTGGGGTCAGTGGTGGAAGGTGGGTCGTGGATTTGCTATAGCATGATATAACATATTAAGATGAATGCATGTATGAAATATCAATGTGCTCCCTCAAAACAGAAGTTATACAAAATTTAACACAACGTTAAGTTTATGAACGCACTAAGTTGGTGATTTTCTACTGCATGATAGCTGGACGAATACATGTATGAATGTGCTAAGTTTGTGACCTTGACCTTGGGGAAAGGGGTGGGGGTGGGGGGTCATGGATTTGCTGTAGCACAATAGAGGATCATCAGATGAATGCATGTATGAATATCAAGGTGTTCCCTGTAAAGAAACAGAAGTTATAAAAAGACATTTACTCCAACGTTAAATTTCTGATGTTAAATTTATGAACATGCTAAATTTGTGACCTTGATCTTGGGGTAAGGGTTGGTTGGTGGGTCGTGGAATGGATACAGCATGATAGACGGTCATTTGAGGAATGCATGTATGAAATATCAAGGTGTTCCATGAAAGGAAACAGATGTTATAAGACATTTACCCCAACGTTAAGTTTATTAATGTGCCAAGTGTGTGACCTTGGGGTAAGGGGAGGGTGGTGAGTATTGGATTTGCTATAGCATGATAGAGTATCATTAGATGAATGCATGTATGAAATATCAAGGCGTTCCATGAAAGGAAAAAGATGTTATAAGACATTTACTACAACGTTAAGTTTATGAATGTGCTAATTTTGTGACCTTGACCTTGGGGAAAGGGGTGGGGGTGGTCATGGATTTGCTATAGCACGATAGAGTATCATCAGATGCATGCATGTATGAAATATCAAGGTGTTCCCTGTAAATAAACAGAAGTTACACAACATTTACCCCAACGTTATGTTTATGAACATGCTAAGTTAGTGACCTTGACCTTGGGGTAAGGGTTGGGTGGTGCGTCAAGGTGTTCCATGAAATGAAACAGATGTTATAAGACATTTATCCCAACGTTAAGTTTATGAATGTGCTAAGTTTGTGACCTAGACCTTGGGGTAAGGGGTGGGAGATGGGTTATGGATTTGCTATAGCACGATAGAGTATCATCAGATGAATGCATGTATGAAATATCAAGGCGTTCCATGAAAGGAAACAGATGTTATAAGACATTTACCCCAACATTAAGTTTATGAACATGCTAAGTTTGTGACCTTGACCTTGGGGTAAGGGTTGGGTGGTGGGTCGTGGATTTGCTACAGCATGATAGAGGGTCATCTGAGGAATGCATATAAGATATTTACCCCAATGTTAACTTAATAATATGCTAAGTTTGTGACCTTGACCTTGGAGTAAGGGGAGGGCAGTGGGTCATTGATTTGCTATAGAACAATAGAGTATCATCAGATGAATGCATGTATGAAATATCAAGGCGTTCCATGAAAGGAAACAGATGTTATAAGACATTTACCCCAACATTAAGTTTATGAACATGCTAAGTTTGTGACCTTGACCTTGGGGTAAGGGTTGGGTGGTGGATCGTGGATTTGCTACAGCATGATAGATGGTCATCTAAGGAATGCATGTATGAAATAGCAAGGTGTTTCATGAAAGAAACAGATGTTATAAGACATTTACCCCAACGTTAAGTTTATGAATGTGCTAAGTAAGCTTATGACCTTGACCTTGGGGTAAGGGGTGGGCGGTGGTTCATGGATTTGCTATAGCATGATAGAGTGTCATCAGATGAATGCATGTATGAAATATCAAGGTGTTCCATGAAAGGAAACAGATGTTATAAGACATTTACCCCAACATTAAATTTATGAACATGCTAAGTTTGTGACCTTGGGGTAAGGGTTGGGTGGTGGGTCATGGATTTACTACAGCATGATAGAGGGTGATCTGAGGAATGCATGTAAGAAATAACAAGGTGTTCCATGAAAGGGAAAAACATAAAGGACAGTTATTTATAATAGACATTTTTTTTTACCCAAACGTTAAGTTTGTGGACGCCGACTTCGTGCAGGCGAGCTAAAAATGATTCAAGAAATTAGTTATTTTGACATTTATTCTGGTATGATCGTTGAAAGAAATTTGAATTATAACTTTTATATGAAATTTTGTAAACTTATATATTATCCGCAACAATTTCTAATATATCTTAAATTTGAGATACAACTTCTGTATTTTGATAGTCATTCTTCTATGACCTTTAGAAATGTGCATACAATAGATAGAACAAAGTCATATAAAAATGTAGCTTCCATTGAAATTTAGCTAAACTTATACATCGTCGGCCATGTTTGCCAATATAGCCGATGGCGGCCATCTTGAATATGAGATACAACTTCCATATATTGATAATCATTCTTACATTACCATTAGAAACTTGCATACAATGGAAAAGCAATTAATCAATCTTGAATTGAAATTTAGCTGAACGACTATTTACTTTTGGCCACATTTTCCAATATCGGCGGCCATCTTGGATTTGATATACGACTTCTATATTTTATAATAATTCTGTCATGACTCCTTTAAAGGTTTTACGAATCTTGAATTCAACGTTTTAAGTACCTTATATATCTAGCCATATACATGTATATACACCCTCATACGATCACTGTAGACACATGGGACTAGGCGGACTCAACATGCGGGCTGCGGCCATCTGTTAAGCATATTGGACAACGTTTTGGCGACCATCTTCGATGCCATATTATTTTAAATATAAACTTAGTGAAGCTTTAATAATAGTAAATGTAACTCCCAGACATTTTAAACTCAATTCATGTGAAACAAGAAACGAGGTAAAGCCACGAAGGCCAGGTTTTTTCCAAGCATAGACACTTGGATAACATAATTATACGCACTTTTTGTAGACTAGATGGCCGTGGCCTGCATGTCGCGCCTTGCCAAAATGCCGACGATATCGCGCTTTCCGCAAGCGGGTGCGACAATGATGATAAACACCAATGTGAAGTATCAAGGTATTGGGTGAAGCAGTTGCAGAGATATAGTACACGAAAAAACTTTAACAAAAGAATTCAAAGTAATTTGACCTTGACATGGGGCACAGGGGCAGCACGGTTGGGGGGTAGAATGAAAATATGGATGATGATAAACACCCATGTGGAGTTTCAAGGTAATGGGCGAAGCAGTTGCAGAGATATAGTATAACGAACTAGAAATGTGGCCTGTCGGCACACGAATGCCCCCGCTGGCAGCCAAAGAAAACGAGGCATATTTGATTATAAGCCATTTACCCGAGCGTTAAGGTTTCGAACGCACCAAGTCTGTGACGTTGACCCTGGGCTTAGCGGGGGTGGGATGAACGTGGATTGTCACAGGGCGGTAGAGGACCATTGGAGCAATGCGTGTGTGAAATGTGAAGCAGATCCGAGCAAGGAAACAGAAATTATAAGCCATTTACCCAGCGTTAAGGTTTCGAAAGCACCAAGTCTGTGACCTTGACCCTGGGCTTAGCGGGGGCGGGACGAATGTTGATTTGTCACAGGGCGGTAGAGGACCATTGGAGCAATGCGTGTGTGAAATGTGAAGCAGATCCGAGCAAGAAACAGAAATTATAAGCCATTTACCAGCGTTAAGGTTTCGAAAGCACCAAGTCTGTGTGACCTTGACCCTGGGCTTTAGCGGGGGCGGGACAAATGTGGATTTGTCACAGGGCGGTAGAGGACCATTGGAGCAATGCGTGTGTGAAATGTGAAGCAGATCCGAGCAAGGAAATAGAAATTATAAGCCATTTACCGAGCGTTAAGGTTCGAAAGCACCAAGTCTGTGACCTTGACCCTGGGCTAGCGGCGGGACGAACGTGGATTTGTCACAGGGCGGTAGAGGACCATTGAGCAATGCGTGTGTGAAATGTGAAGCAGATCCGAGCAAGGAAACAGAAATTATAAGCCATTTACCCAGCGTTAAGGTTTCGAAAGTACCAAGTCTGTGACCTTGACCCTGGGCTTATCGGGGGCGGGACGAATGTGGATTTGTCACAGGGCGGTAGAGGACCATTGGAGCAATGCGTGTGTGAAATGTGAAGCAGATCCGAGCAAGGAAACAGAAATTATAAGCCATTTACCGAGCGTTAAGGTTTCGAAAGCACCAAGTCTGTGACCTTCACCCTGGGCTTAGCGGGGGCGGGACGAATGTGGATTTGTCACAGGGCGGTAGAGGACCATTGGAGCAATGCGTGTGTGAAATGTGAAGCACATCCGAGCAAGGAAACAGAAATTATAAGCCATTTACCCAGCGTTAAGGTTTCGAAAGTACCAAGTCTGTGACCTTGACCCTGGGCTTAGCGGGGGCGGGACGAATGTGGATTTGTCAGAGGGCGGTAGAGGACCATTGGAGCAATGCGTGTGTGAAAATGTGAAGCAGATCCGAGCAAGGAAACAGAAATTATAAGCCATTTACCCAGCGTTAAGGTTTCGAAAGCACCAAGTCTGTGACCTTGACCCTGGGCTTAGCGGGGGCGGGACGAATGTGGATTTGTCACAGGGCGGTAGAGGACCATTGGAGCAATGCGTGTGTGAAATGTGAAGCAGATCCGAGCAAGGAAACAGAAATTATAAGCCATATACCGAGCGTTAAGGTTTCGAAAGCACCAAGTCTGTGACCTTCACCCTGGGCTTAGCGGGGGCGGGACGAATGTGGATTTGTCACATGGCGGTAGAGGACCATTGGAGCAATGCGTGTGTGAAATGTGAAGCACATCCGAGCAAGGAAACAGAAATTATAAGCCATTTACCCCAGCGTTAAGGTTTCGAAAGTAACCAAGTCTGTGACCTTGACCCTGGGCTTAGCGGGGCGGGACGAACGTGATTTGTCACAGGGCGGTAGAGGACCATTGGAGCAATGCGTGTGTGAAATGTGAAGCAGATCCGAGCAAAGTGAAACAGAAATTATAAGCCATTTACCCAGCGTTAAGGTTTCGAAAGTACCAAGTCTGTGACCTTGACCCTGGGCTTAGCGGGGGCGGACGAACTGTGGATTTGTCACAGGGCGGTAGAGGACCATTGGAGCAATGCGTGTGTGAAATGTGAAGCAGATCCGAGCAAGGAAACAGAAATTATAAGCCATTTACCCAGCGTTAAGGTTTCGAAAGCACCAAGTCTGTGACCTTGACCCTGGGCTTAGCGGGGGCGGGACGAATGTGGGTAGTTTGTCAGAGGGCGGTAGAGGACCAATGGAGCAATGCGTGTGTGGAAATGTGAAGCAGATCCGAGCAAGGAAACAGAAATTAAAAAGCCATTTACCCACGTTAAGGTTTGAAAGCACCAAGTCTGTACCTTGACCCTGGGCTTAGCGGGGGCGGGACGAATGTGATTTTTCACAGGGCGTAGACCAATTGACAATGCTGTGTGAAATGTGAAGCGATCCGAGCAAGGAAACAGAAATATAAGCCATTTACCCAGCTTAAGGTTTCGAAAGCACCAATTCTGTGACCTTGACCCTGGGCTTAGCGGGGGCGGGACGAATGTGGATTTTCACAGGGCGGTAGAGGACCTTGGAGCAATGCTTGAAGTGAAATGTAAGCAGATCCGAGCAAGGAAACAGAAATTATAAGCCATTTACCGAGCGTTAAGGTTTCGAAAGCACCAAGTCTGTGACCTTCCTGGGCTTAGCGGGGGGCGGGGACGACGAATGGATTTGTCACGGGCGGTAGGACCATTGAGCAGCGTGTGTGAAATGTGAAGCAGATCCGAGCAAGGAAACAGAAATTATAAGCCATTTACAGCGTTAATTTTCGAAAGTACAAGTCTGTACCTTGACCCTGGCTTTAGCGGGGCGGGAACGAATGTGGATTTGTCAGAGGGCGGTAGAGGACCATTGGAGCAATGCCGTGTGAAATGTAAGCTATAGCAAGGAAACAGAAATTAAATAAGCCATTTACCCATCTTAAGGTTTCGAAAGCACCAGTCTGTGACCTTACCCTGGGCTTAGCGGGGGCGGGACGAATGTGGATTTGTCACAGGGCGGTAGAGGACCATTGGAGCAATGCGTGTGTGAAATGTGAAGCAGATCCGAGCAAGGAAACAGAAATTATAAGCCATTTACCCAGCGTTAAGGTTTCGGGACGTACGTACGTACGTACGTACGTACGTACGTACGGACGCCGGTAACACTATATGCCCCCCTCACCATTCGGTGGAGGGGGCATAAAAAGTTTTAAGCAAAAAACTTTAACCAGACGTACGTTAAAAAGTTAACGTTGAAAATGGCTAAGTCAATTACGTAAAAATAATAGGTGAAGGTAAAAAAATGGTCACATGTTGGATAGTTGTATGTGGTAGGCACCCCTTGGTTATGAAGCTGTGAAAGTTTGGTGGTCCTAGGTGGTACAGTACCAAAGAAATGGACTTACACGTAACAAAAGAAATGGACTTAAACACGAAAACTTAACATTGTAAACGCGAAAACTTAACATTGAAAATGGCTAAGTCGACTTAACATGGACGGACGGACGGACGGACGGACGTATGCGAAAATGCCGACGATATCGCGCTTTCCGCAAGCGGGTGCGACAATGATGATAAACACCAATGTGAAGCATGAAGGTAATGGGTGAAGCAGTTGCAGAGATATAGTTAATTACGTAGAAATAATAGGTGAAGGTAAAACAAGAAACGAGGCAAAGCCACGAAGGCCAGGTTTTTTCCAAGCATGGACACTTGGATAACATAATTATACCCACTTTTTGTAGACTAGATGGCCGTGGCCTGCATGTCGCGCCTTGGGACGAGGCATGGACACTAAAAAAATAGATATAGTAGATGGAAAAACTTTAACGAAAAAACTTTAACCGGACACACGGACGTACGGACGGACGGACGTATGCCAAAATGCCGACGATATCGCGCTTTCCGCAAGCGGTGCGACAATGATGATAAACACCCATGTGAAGTAATCAAGGTAATGGGTGAAGCAGTTGCAGAGATATAGTACACGAAAAAACTTTAACAAATAAATTCAAAGTAATTTGACCTTGACATTGCGCACAGGGGCCGCACGGTTGGGGGTTAGAGTGAAAATATGGACAATGATAAACACCCATGTGAAGTTTCAAGGTAATGGCGAAGCAGTTGCAAGAGATATAAGGTATAACAAATAAGTTTTAACCAAAAAATTTAACCAGACGTACGTTAAAAAGTTAACGTTCAAAATGGCTAAGTCAATTACGTAGAAATAATAGGTGAAGGTAAAACAAGAAACGAGGCAAAGCCACGAAGGCCAGGTTTTTTCCAAGCATAGACACTTGGATAACATAATTATACCCACTTTTCGTAGACTAGATGGCCGTGGCCTGCATGTCGCGCCTTGGGGCGAGGCATGGACACTAAAAAAATAGATATAGTAGATGGAAAAACTTTAACGAAAAAACTTTAACCGGACACGGACGTACGGACAGAAGGACGGACAAATGCCAAAATGCATAAAATGCGCTTTCCGCAAGCGGGTGCGACAATGATGATAAACACCCATGTGAAGTATCAAGGTAATGGGTGAAGCAGTTGCAGAGATATAGTACACTAAAAAACTTTAACAAAAAAATTCAAAGTAATTTGACCTTGACATTGTGCACAGGGGCCGCACGGTTGGAGGTTAGAATGAAAATATGGATGATGATAAACACCCATGTGAAGTTTCAAGGTAATGGGCGAAGCAGTTGCAGAGATATCGTATAACAAAAAAAATTTAACCAAAAAACTTTAACCAGACGTACGTTAAAAAGTTAACATTGAAAATGGCTAAGTCAATTACGTAGAAATAATAGGTGAAGGTAAAAAAATGGTCACATGTTGGATAGTTGTATGTGGTAGGCACCCCTTGGTTATGAAGCTGTGATAGTTTGGTGGTCCTAGGTGGTACAGTACCAAAGAAATGGACCTAAACACGAAAACTTAACATTGTAAACGCGAAAACTTAACATTGAAAATGGCTAAGTCGACTGCGCGGAAAAAATGGGTCAAGTTAAAAAGTAACATGTTGGATAGTGATATGTGGTGGGCACCCTTTGATTATGAAGCTGTGAAAGTTTGGTGGTCCTAGGTGGTACAGTACCAAAGAAATGGACTTAAACACGAAAACTTAACATTGAAAACGCGAAAACTTAACATTGAAAATGGCTAAGTCGATTGCGCGGAAAAAATGGGTCAAGTTAAAAAAAAAGAGATAACATGTTGGATAGTGATATGTCGTGGGCACCCCTTGATTATGAAGCTGTGAAAGTTTGGTGGTCCCTAGGTGGTACAGTACCAAAGAAATGGACTTAAACACGAAAACTTAACATTGAAAAACGCGAAAAACTTAACATTGAAAATGGCTAAGTCGATTGCACGGAAAAAATGGGTCAAGTTAAAAAAAAAGTAACATGTTGGATAGTGATATGTGGTGGGCACCCCTTGATTATGAAGCTGTGAAAGTTTGGTGGTCCTAGGTGGTACAGTAACAAAGAAATGGAATCAAACACGAAAACTTAACATTGATTGTGGACGCCGCCCATCGCCCGCCCGCCCGCCCGCCCGCCCGCCCTTCACCAATCCAATAGCCTGGATTTTTTTTACAAAAAACCTGGCTAAAAATGGTCACATGTTGGATAGTTGTATGTGGTAGGCACCCCTTGGTTATGAAGCTGTGAAAGTTTGGTGGTCCTAGGTGGTACAGTACCAAAGAAATGGACTTCAACACGAAAACTTAACATTGTAAACGCGAAAAGTTAACATTGAAAATGGCTAATCGACTGCGCGGATGGGCCTGCGCGGAAAAAAATGGGCCAAGTTCAAAAAAAAGTAACATGTTGGATAGTGATATGTGGTGGGCACCCCTTGATTATGAAGCTGTGAAATTTTGGTGGTCCTAGGTGCTACAGTACCAAAGAAGTGGACTTAAACACGAAAACTTAACATTGAAAACGCGAAAACTTAACATTGAAAATGGCTAAGTCGATTGCGCGGAAAAAATGGGTCAAGTTAAAACAAAAGCAACATGTTGGATAGTGATATGGTCGCACCCTTGATTATGAAGCTGTGAAAGTTTGGTGGTCCTATGGTGCTACAGTAACCAAAGAAATGGACTTAAACACGAAAACTTAACATTGAAAACGCAAAACTTAACAATTGTAAAATGGCTAAGTCGATTGCGCGGAAAAAATGGGTCAAGTTAAAACAAAAGCAACATGTTGGATAGTGATATGTGGTCGGCACCCCTTGATTATGAAGCTGTGAAAGTTTGGTGGTCCTAGGTGCTACAGTACCAAAGAAATGGACTTAAACACGAAAACTTAACATTGAAAACGCGAAAACTTAACATTGAAAATGGCTAAGTCGATTGCGCGGAAAAAATGGGTCAAGTTAAAAACAAGAAACGAGGCAAAGCCACGAAGGCCAGGTTTTTTCCAAGCATGGACACTTGGATAACATAATTATACCCACTTTTTGTAGACTAGATGGCCGTGGCCTGCATGTCGCGCCTTGGGGCGAGGCATGGACACTAAAAAAATAGATATAGTAGATAGAAAAACTTTAACGAAAAAACATTAACCGGACACACGGACGTACGGACAGACGGACGGATGGACGGACGGACGGACGGACGTATGCCAAAATGCCGACGATATCGCGCTTTCCGCAAGCGGGTGCGACAATGATGATAAACACCCATGTGAAGTATCAAGGTAATGGGTAAAGCAGTTGCGGAGATATAGTACACGAAAAAACTTTAACAAATAAATTCAAAGTATTTTGACCTTGACATTGAGCACAGGGGCAGCACGGTTGGGGGTTAGAATGAAAATATGGACGATGATAAACACCCATGTGAAGTTTCAATGTAATGGGCGAAGCAGTTGCAGAGATATAGTATAACGACAATGCGACAATGATGATAAACACCCATGTGAAGTATCAAGGTAATGGGTAAAGCAGTTGCAGAGATATAGTACACGAAAAAACTTTAACAAATAAATTCAAAGTAATTTGACCTTGACATTGCGCACAGGGGCAGCACGGTTGGGGGTTAGAATGAAAATATGGACGATGATAAACACAGGCCGTGGCCTGCATGTCGCGCCTTGGGGCGAGGCATGGACACTAAAAAAATAGATATAGTAGATGGAAAAACTTTAACCAAAAAACTTTAACCGGACACATGGACGAACGGACGGACGCCAAAATGCCGACGATATCGCGCTTTCCGCAAGCAGGTGTGACAATGATGATAAACACCCATGTGAATTATCAAGGTATTGGGTGAAGCAGTTCCAGAGATATAGTATAACGAAAAAGTTTTAACCAAAAAACTTTAACCAGACGTACGTTAAAAAGTTAATTACGTAGAAATAATAGGTGAAGGTAAAAAAATGGTCACATGTTGGATAGTTGTATGTGGTAGGCACCCCTTGGTTATGAAGCTGTGAAAGTTTGGTGGTCCTAGGTGGTACAGTACCAAAGAAATGGATTTAAACACGAAAACTTAACATTGTAAACGCGAAAACTTAACATTGAAAATGGCTAAGTCGACTTAACATGGACGGACGGACGGACGGACGGACGGACGGACGGACGGACGGACGGACGTATGCGAAAATGCCGACGATATCGCGCTTTCCGCAAGCGGGTGCGACAATGATGATAAATACCCATGTGAAGCATGAAGGTAATGGGTGAAGCAGTTGCAGAGATATAGTCAATTACGTAGAAATAATAGGTGAAGGTAAAACAAGTCGACTACGCGGAAAAAATGGGTGAAGTTAAAAAAAAAAGTAACATGTTGGATAGTAATATGTGGTGGGTACCCCTTGATTATGAAGCTGTGAAAGTTTGGTGGTCCTAGGTGGTACAGTACCAAAGAAATGGACTTAAACACGAAAACTTAACATTGTAAACGCGAAAATTTAACATTGAAAATGGCTAAGTCGACTACGCGGAAAAAATGGGTCAAGTTAAAAAAAAAGTAACATGTTGGATAGTGATATGTGGTGGGCACCCCTTGATTATGAAGCTGTGAAAGTTTGGTGGTCCTAGGTGGTACAGTAACAAAGAAATGGACTCAAACACGAAAACTTAACATTGATTGTGGACGCCGCCCGACAGCCCGCCCGCCCCCCGCCGCCCGCCCGGCTTTCGCCAATCCAATAGCCTGGATTTATTTTCAAAAATCCTGGCTAAAAAAGTAACATGTTGGATAGTGATATGTGGTGGGCACCCCTTGATTATGAAGCTGTGAAAGTTTGGTGGTCCTAGGTGGTACAGTAACAAAGAAATGGACTCAAACACGAAAACTTAACATTGATTGTGGACGCTGCCCGCCGCCCGCCCGCCCGGCTTTCACCAATCCAATAGCCTGGATTTTTTTCTCAAAAAACCTGGCTAAAAATGGTCACATGTTGGATAGTTGTATGTGGTAGGCACCCCTTGGTTATGAAGCTGTGAAAGTTTGGTGGTCCTAGGTGGTACAGTAACAAAGAAATGGACCTAAACACGAAAACTTAACATTGTAAACGCGAAAACTTAACATTGAAAATGGCTAAGTCGACTGCGCGGAAAAAATGGGTCAAGTTAAAAAAAAGTAACATGTTGGATAGTGATATGTGGTGGGCACCCCTTGATTATGAAGCTGTGAAAGTTTGGTGGTCCTAGGTGCTACAGTACCAAAGAAATGGACTTAAACACGAAAACTTAACATTGAAAACGCGAAAACTTAACATTGAAAATGGCTAAGTCGATTGCGCGGAAAATATGGGTCAAGTTAAAAACATGAAACGAGGCAAAGCCACGAAGGCCAGGTTTTTACCAAGAATAGACACTTGGATAACATAATTATACCCACTTTTTGTAGACTAGATGGCCGTGGCCTGCATGTCGCGCCTTGGAGCGAGGCATGGACACTAAAAAAATAGATATAGTTGATGGAAAAACTTTAACCAAAAAACTTTAACCGGACACACGGACGAACGGACAGACGTATGCCAAAATGCCGACGATATCGCGCTTTCCGCAAGCAGGTGTGACAATGATGATAAACACCCATGTGAAGTATCAAGGTATTGGGTGAAGCAGTTGCAGAGATATAGTACACAAAAAAACTTTAACAAAAAAATTCAAAGTAATTTGAACTTGACAAAGGGCACAGGATCGCGTTTCTTTCCGCAAGAGCAGGTGCGACAATGATGATAAACACCCATGTGAAGTATCAAGATATTGGGTGAAGCAGTTGCAGAGATATAGTATACGAAAAAAATTTAACAAAAATATTCAAAGTAATTTGACCTTGACATTGGGCACAGGATCGCGCTTTCCGCAAGCAGGTGCAACAATGATGATAAACACCCATGTGAAGTATTAAGGTATTGGGTGAAGCAGTTGCAGAGATATAGTATACGAAAAAAAATTAACAAAAAAATTCAAAGTAATTTGACCTTGACATTGGGCACAGGATCGCGCTTTCTGCAAGCAGGTGCGACAATGATGATAAACACCCATGTGAAGTATCAAGGTATTGGGTGAAGCAGTTGCAGAGATATAGTACACGAAAAAACTTTAACAAAAAAATTCAAAGTAAATTGAACTTGACATAGAGCACAGGATCGCGCTTTCCGCAAGCAGGTGCGACAATGATGATAAACACCCATGTGAAGTATCAAGGTATTGGGTGAAGCAGTTGCAGAGATATAGTATACGAAAAAAAATTAACAAAAAAATTCAAAGTAATTTGACCTTGACATTGGGCACAGGATCGCGCTTTCCGCAAGCAGGTGCAACAATGATGATAAACACCCATGTAAAGTATTAAGGTATTGGGTGAAGCAGTTGCAGAGATATAGTATACGAAAAAAAATTAACAAAAAAATTCAAAGTAATTTGACCTTGACATTGGGCACAGGACATGCACAAGATGCACTGAAGCAGGTGAATGATGATAAACACCCATTGTAAGTTATTCAGGTATTAGTGAAGCAGTTGCAGATATGGGGGGAACACGATACTTTATTTAACAAAAAAATTCAAAGTAATTTGACCTTGACATTGCACAGGATCGCGCTTTCCGCAAGCAGGTGCAACAATGATGATAAACACCCATGTGAAGTATCAAGGTATTGGGTGAAGCAGTTGCAGAGATATAGTACACGAAAAAACTTTAACAAAAAAATTCAAAGTAATTTGACCTTGACATTGGGCACAGGATCGCGCTTTCTCCCGCAAGCAGGTGCGACAATGATGATAAACACCCATGTGAAGTATCAAGGTATTGGGTAAGCAAGCAGTTGCAGAGATATAGTACACGAAAAAACTTAACAAAAAAATTCAAAGTAATTTGACTTGACATTGGGCACAGGTCGGCTTTCCGAAGCAGGTCGACAAGAGTAAACACCCATGTTTAATACAAGGTATTGGGTGAAGCATTGCAGAGTAAGTACACGAAAAAAACTTTAACAAAAAAATCAAAGTAATGAACTTACATTGCACAGGATCGTCCGCAAGCAGGTGGACAAGATGATAAACACCCATGTAAGTACAAGGTATTGGTGAAGCAGTTGCAGAGATATAGTACACGAAAAAACTTTAACAAAAAAATTCAAAGTAATTTGACCTTGACATTGGGCACAGGATCGCGCTTTCCGAAGCAGGTGCGACAATGATGATAACCACCCATTGTGAGTCAAGGTATTGGGTGAAGCAGTTGCAGAGATATAGTACACGAAAAAACTTTAACAAAAAAATTCAAAATAATTTGACTTGACATTGCACAGGATCGCGCTTTCCGCAAGCAGGTGCGACAATGATGATAAACACCCATGTGAAGTATCAAGGTATTGGGTGAAGCAGTTGCAGAGATATAGTACACGAAAAAAACTTTAACAAAAAAATTCAAAGTAATTTGACTTGACATTGTTGGGCACAGGATCGCGCTTTCCGCAAGCAGGTGCAACAATGATGATACACACCCATGTGAAGTATCAAGGTATTGGGTGAATAGTTGCAGAGATTATTAGTACACGACTGACATCAAGTATTGGGAACTTGACATTTGCCGCACAGGATCGCGCAATTCGCAAGCAGTGCAAACAATGATTGACTTGAATTTGCACAGGATCAACGGCTCGCAAGCAGTTGCGACAAAAAATTTGACCACAGGGATCGCGCTTTCCGCAAGAGGTGCGACAATGATGATTAACACCCATGTGAAGTTCAGTAGTTGGGTGAAGCAGTTGCAGAGATATAGTACACGAAAAACTTAACAAAAAAAAATTCAAAGTAATTTGAAAACTTGGACATTGCACAGGATCGCGCTTTCGCAAGAGGTGCAACAATGATGATACACACCCATGTGAAGTATCAACGGTATTGGAGATGTGAAGCTAGTTGCAGCGATATAAGTACATTTAACGAAAAAAACTTTAACAAAAAAAATTCCAAAAAATAAGTAATTTGACCTTGACATTGGGCACAGGATCGCGCTTTTTCCGCAAGCATGTGCGACAATCAATTGCATGATAAACACCCATGTTGAAGTATCAAGGTATTGGGTGAAGCAGTTGCACCCGAGATATAGTAACACGAAAAAAACTTTAAAAACAAAAAACTTTACCAAAAAAATTCAAAGTAATTTGACCTTGACATTGCACAGGATCGCGCTTCCGCAAGCAGTGCGACAATGGATGATAAACACCCTGTGAAGTATCAAGGTAATTGTTTTTCGGGTGAAGCAGTTGCAGAGATATAGTACACAAAAAACGAATAACAGGTAACAAAAAAAATTCAAAGAAGTAATTTGAACTTGACAATTGCCTTTGCACAGGCATCGCGCTTTAGCCGCAAGCAGGTGCGACAATGATGATAAAGACCCATGTGAAGTATCAAGGTATTGGGAGAAGCAGTTGCAGAGATATAGTACACGAAAAAACTTTAACAAAAAAATTCAAAGTAATTTGAACTTGACATTGCGCACAGGATCGCGCTTTCTGCAAGCAGGTGCGACAAAATTTGACCTTGACATTGGGCACAGGGGCCGCACGGTTGGGGGTTAGAATGAAAATATGGATGATGATAAACACCCATGTGAAGTTTCAAGGTAATGGGCGAAGCAGTTGCAGAGATATAGTATAACGAAAAAGTTTTAACCAAAAAACTCTAACCAGACGTACGTTAAAAAGTTAACGTTGAAAATGGCTAAGTCAATTACGTAGAAATAATAGGTGAAGGTAAAAAAATGGTCACTGTTGGATAGTTGTATGTGGTAGGCACCCCTTGGTTATGAAGCTGTGAAAGTTTGGTGGTCCTAGGTGGTACAGTACAAAGAAATGGGACTTAAACACGAAAACTTAACAATTGTAAACGCGAAAACTTAACATTGAAAATGGCTAAGTCGACTACGCGGAAAAAATGGGTCAAGTCCAAAAAAAAGTAACATGTTAGGATAGTGATATGTGGTGGGGCACCCTTGATTATGAAGCTGTGAAAGTTTGGTGGTCCTAGGTGGTACAGTAACAAAGAAATGGACTCAAACACGAAAAGTTAACATTGATTGTGGTATGGACCGCCCGCCGCCCGCAGCCCCCGCCGGCCCGCCCGCCCACCCTGCCGGCCCCTCCAGCCCGGCTTTCGCCAATCCAATAGCCCGCATTTTTTAAAAAAAAAAAAGGCTAAAAAAGTAACATGTTGGATATGATATGTGGTGGGCACCCCTTGATTATGAAGCTGTGATAGTTTGGTGTCCTAGGTGGTACAGTAACAAAGAAATGGACTCAAACACGAAAACTTAACATTGATTGTGGACGCGCCCGCCCGCCGCCCGCCCAGCCCGCCCGCCCACCCGCGCCGCCCCCGCTTTCGCCAATCCAATAGCCCTGGATTATTTTTCAAAAAACCTGGCTAAAAAAGTAACATGTTGGATAGTGATATGTGGTGGGCACCCCTTGATTATGAAGCTGTGAAAGTTTGGTGGTCCTAGGTGGTACAGTACCAAAGAAATGGACTTAAACACGAAAACTTAACATTGTAAACGCGAAAACTTAACATTGAAAATGGCTAAGTCGACTGCGCGGGAAAAAAATGGGTCAAGTTAAACAAAAAGTAACATGTTGGATAGTGATATGTGGTGGGCATCCTTGATTATGAAGCTGTGAAAGTGTGGTGGTCTAGGTGGTACAGTACCAAAGAAATGGACTTAAACACGAAAACTTAACATTGAAAACGCGAAAACTTAACATTGAAAATGGCTAAGTCGACTGCGCGGAAAAAATGGGTGAAGTTAAAAAAAAAGTAACATGTTGGATAGTGATATGTGGTGGGCACCCTTGATTATGGAAGCTGTGAAAGTTTGGTGGTCCTAGGTGGTTACAGTACCAAAGAAATGGACTTAAATGGAAAATTCTTAAACCGAAAACTTAACATTGTAAACGCGAACATTAACATTGAAAATGGCTAAGTCGACTGCGCGGAAAAAAATGGGTGAAGTTAAAAAAAAAGTGACATGTTGGATAGTGATATGTGGTGGGCACCCCTTGATTATGAAGCTGTGAAATTTTGGTGGTCCTAGGTGGTACAGTAACAAACGAATTGGACTCAAACACGAAAACTTAACATTGAAAATGGCTAAGTCGACTGCGCGGAAAAAATGGGTCAAGTTAAAAAATAAGTAACATGTTGGATAGTGATATGTGGTGGGCACCCCTTGATTATGAAGCTGTGAAAGTTTGGTGGTCCTAGGTGGTACAGTAACAAAGAAATGGACTCAAACACGAAAACTTAACATTGATTGTGGACGCCGCCTGCCCGCCACTCGCCCGCCCGCCCCCCCGCCCGCCCGGCTTTCGCCAATCCAATAGCCTGGATTTTTTTTCAAAAAACCTGGCTAAAAAAGTAACATGTTGGATAGTGATATGTGGTGGGCACCCCTTGATTATGAAGCTGTTAAAGTTTGGTGGTCCTAGGTGGTACAGTACCAAAGAAATGGACTTGAACACGAATACTTAACATTGTAAACGCGAAAACTTAACATTGAAAATGGCTAAGTCGACTGCGCGGAAAAAATGGGTCAAGTTAAAAAAAAAGTAACATGTTGGATAGTGATATGTGGTGGTCATCCCTTGATTATGAAGTTGTGAAAGTTTGGTGGTCCTAGGTGGTACAGTACCAAAGAAATGGACTTAAACACGAAAACTTAACATTGTAAACGCGAAAACTTAACATTGAAAATGGCTAAGTCGACTGCTCGGAAAAAATGGGTCAAGTAAAAAAAAGAAAAAAAAAGTAACATGTTGGATAGTGATATGTGGTGGGCACCCCTTGATTATGAAGCTGTGAAAGTTTAGTGGTCCTAGGTGGTAGAGTAACAAAGAAATGGACTCAAACACGAAAACTTAACATTGAAAATGGCTAAGTCGACTGCGCGGAAAAAATGGGTCAAGTTAAAAAAAGTAACATGTTGGATACTGATATGTGGTGGGCACCCCTTGATTATGAAGCTGTGAAAGTTTGGTGGTCCTAGGTGGTACAGTAACAAAGAAATGGACTCAAACACGAAAACTTAACATTGTAAACGCGAAAACTTAACATTGAAAATGGCTAAGTCGACTGCGCGGAAAAAATGGGTCAAGTTAAAAAAAAAGTAACATGTTGGATAGTGATATGTGGTGGGCACCCCTTGATTATGAAGCTGTGAAAGTTTGGTGGTCCTAGGTGGTACAGTAACAAAGAAATGGACTCAAACACGAAAACTTAACATTGATTATGGACGCCGCCCGCCACCCGCCGCCCGCCGCCCGTCGCCCGCCGCCCGCCCGGCTTTCGCCAATCCAATAGCCTGGATTTTTTTTCAAAAAACCTGGCTAAAAATGTAACTTTTATTTATTTTGTTGACAATCTTGGAAGCCATCTTGAATATTTGAAAGACTAAACTAATAATTATTGGAAATTTTAATATAATTATTATGCATTGTTCAGTGACATGCTGCCACACTATGTGTGAATATTCGGACACAAACATTGGCAGAATGTGGCCTACCTTTTACGAACATTGGCAGAATGTGGCCTATCTTTTAGGTACATTGGCAGAATGTGACCTACCTTTCACGAACATTGGCAGAATGTGGCCTACGTTTATGTACATTGGCAGAATGTGGCCTACCTTCCACGAACATTGGCAGAATGTGGCCTACGTTTACGTACATTGGCAGAATGTGGCCTACGTTTACGTACATTGGCATAATGTGGCCTACCTTCCACGAACATTGGCAGAATGTGGCCTATGTTTACGTACATTGGCAGAATGTGGCCTACGTTTACGTACATTGGCAGAATGTGGCCTACCTTTCACGAACATTGGCAGAATGTGGCCTACGTTTACATACATTGGCAGAATGTGGCCTACCTTCCACGAACATTGGCAGAATGTGGCCTACGTTTACGTACATTGGCAGAATGTGGCCTACGTTTACGTACATTGGCAGAATGTGGCCTACCTTCCACGAACATTGGCAGAATGTGGCCTATGTTTACGTACATTGGCAGAATGTGGCCTACGTTTACGTACATTGGCAGAATGTGGCCTACCTTTCACGAACATTGGCAGAATGTGGCCTACGTTTACATACATTGGCAGAATGTGGCCTACCTTCCACGAACATTGGCAGAATGTGGCCTACCTTTTACGAACATTGGCAGAATGTGGCCTATCTTTCATGAACATTGCCAGAATGTGGCCAACTTTTCACGAACATTGCCAGAATGTGGCCCATTGTAGAATGTGGCCTACCTTTCATGAACATTAGCAGAATGTGGCCTTACCTACCTTTTACGTACATTGGCAGAATGTGGCCTACCTTTTACGTACATTGGCAGAATGTGGCCTACCTTTTACGTACATTGGCAGAATGTGGTCTACCTTTTACGTACATTGGCAGAATGTGGCCTACCTTTCGCATACATTGGCAGAATGTGGCCTACCTTTTGCGCACATCGGCATCGGCAGAATGTGACCTACCTTTCGCGAACATTGGCAGAATATCCGGACTACCCCAGGACCAGGTGTGACGACTTGCATTGAATACCGAGTCAAACTCCACGGGATTATCTTTCCAGCCTGTACAGAGCAACATTTGGGATATAAAATAAGTACTTATTGTGTGAATGAACAACTGTTTACAGGAGCAGCATTCTGGGACACTACTTTCAGAATTATATTATGGACAGTATCACGATCTATACCTGTCGCGATATGTTTTTGACTGTTTAATATTTATAGAAATTCTGTTGATTGAATCACCACACATGTACACAATATTGTTGAAAAGTATGACTAACACTGTAACATTGCGCTAGAACAAAGTTGTTGGCATGCCATCGCAAAATACTAACTTTTCCTCTGCCAATAGACAGTGAATTTGTAGATCATAAAAAGGTGGATAGAATCAATACCCCGAGAGTTTGAATTAAAAATCGAATATCACTTTGTGCATCTACACACCATAAGGACGGCACACACTAAGTTTGAAGTGCCTACCTATTACGGTTAAAAAGTTTTAGTTCTTACAAGGCAAAATTACAGACGGACGGGCACCTGTGACGAAAACAATATACCCATTTTTTAATAAAAAAGTGGATATAAAAAGGCAAGTACTGGAAAATCGCTTATCATCACTACATATCATAATTATGACAGTGTAGATAAAGTTTAGATGGCTTGTTAGATATTTTCTGGGGGTTTTTTTCTCCCAGAAAATCATTTCTTTTCTGATAAATCAATGAGTTCCAGTTGTGTTGTGTGCATGCATGCGTGCGGTTGTGAATTGTCATCATGTACAAAATGTTTGTAACCCACATATCTGTTGACATACTGTTTGAATACATGTTGGCATACATATTGGTGAATGTCTGCTATTCAAAGGATTATAATTATTACGTCACTAGGTCGTTCTCCTGAATTTAAATTGCTGAGAAAGCAGTGAAACAGTTGAAAAGCCATACAATAACCATTATTTTCATTGAAACAGTATAAACATGATATGATCTGCGTTGCGGGAAAACCTGTCTTCGGGACACTTTTGGTCAAATTGACATTTTGTTACTAGACAATGGTATTTGTATGATGAATTGAACACATTTTATATGATCGAGATATCTGTAATATTCAATAAGATATTATAGTTTATACAACACCACTATGCAGGTCGTTTCAGCAAAAGAGACGTCACATAAAAGCGACTTCAAGCACCGTCAAAACGACGTTACAGTATCTACCATTACACATAGAGTATACGCCAACATTTACAACAGTTTGCAAGTTGACATAATCAAACTAGAAGCATGCTTGGCATTGAATACTGAATGAATGAGCATGAATGTGAAAAGCAACAAAGACAACTACACAGGCAAGTTCATGAACCAGCAAGTAAACATGCGCAGGTAAGGCGGATTTGGTATTGCTGATTTCTTCTTTTTGATATCGTGATTAGCATTTTAACAATTTATAATTGTAGAATAGCATGGAAGTATATGAAACACAGTATTATTTACTGTTCAGGTATGTCGTTTCTGTATTGATTAACTGTTGATTGGGGCTATACAACTATTCAGCATATACAGATGGGAATGCACCTGTATATGGAGAGTACAATATGTCAACATTAAATTAGATTTAAACTAGAGCACAGTCGATGGCGAGTCATAGCAATATACCTACTTTTCCAAAATACTAAGTCGAAAATGGGGAAATAATCCATGACCTGGGGTCAAAGCAAAAATCAAAATTCACTTTGCGCATTTACACACCATATAGTGTATACGGTTATGTAGTATTGTTGATTTTTTTTTGCTACATTCTTGTAACCAATGTTTTTTTGTCATTTTTAGAGAACATAGAACAAAACTAGGGTTGGTTCCATTCTTTATCAACAATTCCTTTGGCCGCCATCTTGGATTTCGAAATGGCCGCCCTGAAATGCTATATTAATTATATATACACTTCCAATACAGGTAGAATATTGATTTTTTTTTGGTGATAATCATCTTTTGAACACACAAAATAAAATTAGTGTTATTTTCATTTTTAACAACCCACATGGCGGCCATCTTAGATTTAACAAGAGTTGTCAGAAGACAACGAAGCTCGCCTGTTGGCAGCCTTCACTCAAACTTGGCACAGTTGTATAAAAAACATGAATATTATATAACTTGACCTTGGGTTAAAGGGTGTGCGGTGGACCTTGACATTCGGGTCAGTGGTGGAACTACTATAGCCCCCCCCCCCCCCCCCCCCCCCCCCCCATTATTTTTTATACATGTACATTTTTAAGCATTTTAAGATGAATGCAATGTATAGAAATATCAATGCGCTCCCTGAAAACAGAAGTAAAACAAAATTTAACCCAACGTTAAGTTTATGAACGCACTAAGTTGGTGATTTTCTACAGCATGATAGCTATTCACATGAGGAATGCATGTATGAATGTGCTAAGTTTGTGACCTTGACCTTGGGGAAAGGGGTGGGCGGTGGGTCATGGATTTGCTGTAGCACAATAGAGGATCATCAGATGAATGCATGTATGAAATATCAAAGCATTCCCTGTAAAGAAACAGAAGTTACGCAACATTTACCCCAACGTTAAGTTCATGAACATGCTAAGTGTGTGACCTTGCGGTAAGGGTTGGGTGGTGGATTGTGGATTTGTTACAGCATGATAGAGGGTCTTCTGGGGAATGCATGTATGAAATATCAAGGCGTTCCATGAAAGGAAACAGATGTTATAAGACATTTACCCAACATTAAGTTTATGAATGTGCTAAGTTTGTGACCTTGACCCTGGGGTAAGGGGTAGGCGGTGGGTCATGGATTTGCTATAGCATGATTCGGTGGCGGGGGCATAAAAAGACATTTACTCCAACGTTAAGTTTATGATGTTGATCTTGGGAAAAAGGGTGGGGGTGGGTCATGGATTTTCTGTAGCACAATAGAGGATCATCAGATGAATGCATGTATGAAATATCAAAGCATTCCCTGTAAAGAAACAGAAGTTACACAACATTTACCCCAATGTTAAGTTTATGAGCATGCTAAGTTTGTGACCTTGAACTTGGGGTAAGGATTGGGTGGTGGGTTGTGGATTTGCTATAGCACGATAGGGTATCATCAGATGAATGCATGTGTGAAATATCAAGGCGTTCCATGAAAGGAAACAGATGTTATAAGACATTTACCCCAACATTAAGTTTATAACTGTGCTAGGTTTGTGACCTTGACCTTGGGGAAAGGGGTGGGGGGTGGGTCATGAATTTTATATAGCACGATAGAGTATCATCGGATGAATGCATGTATGAAATATGAAGGCGTTCCCTGTAAATAAACATAAGCTACACAAAATATTTACCCCAAAGTTAAGTTTATGAACATGAAGTTTGTGACCTTGCCCTTGGGGTAAGGGTTGGATATTGGGTCTTGGATTTGCTACATCATGATAGAGGGTCATCTGAGGAATGCATGTATGAAATATCAAGGCATTCCATGAAAGGAACAGACGTTATAATGTGCTAAGTTTGTGACCTTGACCTTGGGGTAAGGGGTGGGCGGTGGGTCATGAATTTGCTATAGCACGATAGGGTATCATCAGATGAATGCATGTATGAAATATCAAGGTGTTCCATGAAAGGAAACAGACGTTATAAGACATTTACCCCAACATTAAGTTTATGAATGTGTTAAGTTTGTGACCTTGACCTTGGCCTTGGGGTAAGGGGTGTGTAATGGGTCATGGATTTGCTATAGCATGATAGGGTATCATCAAATGAATGCATGTATGAAATATCAAGGCGTTCCATGAAAGGAAACATATGTTATAAGACATTTACCCCAACATTAAGTTTATGAACATGTATGCGACATTGACCTTGGGGTAAGGGTTGGGTGGTGGGTCATGGATTTACTACAGCATGATAGAGGGTGATCTGAGGAATGCATGTATGAAATAATAAGGTGTTCCATGAAACAGAAGTTATTATAAGACATTTACCCCAACGTTAAGTTTGTGGACGCCGACGTCGCCGGGGGTATGCCATAAGCTCTTCTGCACTTCGTGCAGGCGAGCTAAAAATGATTCAAGAAATTAGTTATTTTTTGTCATGCCAGGGTGACACCGGGCTAGTCTACTGAAGGGACAGAACACCAAGCACGTTGTGGACAGAGACAACAAGGTATATTTTTACAAGGATGATGTATTTACATAAATGATAAGCACAAACAATAGATGAATATGTCAGTACGGACAACGTCCCCTAGCAGCCACCGCCACAGGCCCTTGCACAACCAAGGCACATCCACGATTCTGGAACAGGTAGGTAAAGTCAAAAGTAAACGTCATCATGATCTGGATCAATATCCAATGTTAGAGATCAGCTAAACAACTCTGGCTTCCGCCATGATGGGAGTGACGGTAAAGTTACTCAACTGGTACTTATGAGATACAGAGCCTACTTGGGCGGATGGGATCCATAACGCATCGGTGAACGTCCTTATCAATTCATTACGTCCTGGGACGGAATTACGTCACCGGAATATGCCCCACTCGATTACGCCCTTGGTCCACGCAGAGCAGAGTCCCCGCTAACACACGGTGTCGTGTCATGGACTCCAGAATAAATAAATAAATCTGTGTTGAGTACTGAATTTACGCAGACACAAAGTAGGGACGTGCCGTCGCTCGTTGCTGACTGGCTGACTGCCTGGCTGGTGTACTGGCTGGTGTACTGGCTGGGACTACAAAACACCAACGGTGTTGTTACCAGAATGTAACATGTTATAGTCTCAATAATAGTCACAGTAGTGCACATGAAATCAATATCATGATTGCATGGCAATACTAAACATCATCATATATTACAATGATGAAACATGATAAATTGCAATGTACACAAAGATATTTTCACTAATTGGAAGAAGGGGGCTGATGGAATTCATAAGTCGGAAAATGTGATATAACACATTAATGAACAGCCACTATATCTAGTGTACCCAACGATATATCTCTTCACAGCCGTACATGTGAATACAGACGTCATTCAGTTATTTACCATTAGTAAACAAACATTTGATTGCGACAAGCCTTACCTTGATCAGACTGCCCGTGGCCAACTGCGCTAACTTAATAAAGAGCAACTGTGCCAAGTATTCTCCTGTGCAGACTCACAGTATTACATTACATTACTAATAATAAACACTGTATACTCTAATCAGACTGTAGGACTCCACAGGCTGACCCAAAGCATCAGTGATTGAAACAAATTATACTTCACATCATGTTCTTATTGCAGCTTATTGATGTATAAATCAGTGCACTTAGAGCAGAACTGTCTGATCTGGTCCATCCTGGTCGCAATAGCATTTACAATATTTACAACACACTGCGAACGTAATATGACTTAATAAAATGAATGTACAGACGACTGGGTTAGGAGTTTACATGCGTTCCCCCATAGAGTAATGAAAGTCGTCCAGAAAATTCACGTTACAATTGTGACATGTTAAAATTGGCAATATTCTCATGTATTGTACAGGGCGCATACTGATATTGGATTGAACCATAATATAAAATGCATAGCTAATGTTAGTGAACATTTCAATCAAGTTCGCCCTTCGTTTTACAAATACAATAAATTGCTAATGCAATTAGTCAGAGTGACATGCAACAAAAACACATGAGAATAATATGCCATTACAATACTCCCGGAATGCTCCCACATGCCAGTCCTGTAATCGTTATCATTTACACGTAAACACGACGAATTAATTAATCAATAATATTTGATTAAGGGAGATAATCTACAACAGCGGATACATGCCATACGGCTTTTATTGACCAAGCGTTTGGTCGAAACGGGGCCAAATAAAATAATGCAGTATTATCGAGGAATTGCCGGTCTTGGCAAGATTCAGACTTAAATGGCAGCATTAGAAAGTAACAACGACATATGTACTCACCAATTCCCAGTGAAAACTTGCGCTCCAATGTCACAAGAATGAAATTGAATGTCCGACTGATAGTATATTGTGCTACAACGAATATATACCCCCACCCTAGTGCATGACTATCCTCATATAGTCTGCTTGTCAATGTAAAACTTATGTGCCAACATTTGGCTTACAATTTTGCGTAAGTGGACTAATGTTCTGACAGTCAGTCTAGCTCATGAGATATCTGGTGAATTAGTCTGAAATACTTCAGTCATAAATAGGCATGACCTACTAGGTAATTAGGCTAGCATCCAAGTCTGCATAAACAGTGTAGATCATCCAGATATGACCAGTACAAAATCCAATACTGGTACATGTAGTCCGTGCGCGGTTTCGGATAAAGCGCTATTCTCTCCAGCGGTGTATTCCACGGGCGATATTTCACACACCATACCTATTCGATCGTCCTGTACTAGAATATTCGATTACTGCTCTAGACTATGTGACCCGTGTTACAATTAATGGATGATAAAAAAAAATAGTCGGCTACAAGATTTATTCTTCTATGATTGGGGAAAGGGGTGGGGGGGGGGGTCATGGATTTGCTATAGCACGATAGAGGTTGATCAGATGAATGCATGTACATGTATGAAATATGAAGGCGTTCCCTGAAAATAAACAGAAGTTACACAACATTTACCCGAACGTTAAGTTTATGAACATGCTAAGTTTGTGACCTTGACCTTGGGGTAAGGGTTGGGTTGTGGGTCATGGATTTGCTACAGCATGATAGAATGTATGTATGATATAACAAGGTGTTCCATAAAAGGAAACATAAGTTATAAAGACATTTACCCCAACGTTAAGTTTGTGGATGCCGACGCCGACGACGCCGGGGGTATGCCATAAGCTCTTCTGTACTTTGTGCAGGCGAGCTAAAAATGGCCGTCCTGAAATTGTATACAATATATTGTATTATTCATATCTGCATTTCTAATGCAGATAGAATGTGTGTTTTTTGCTATGCCATCTACATTCTTTAACTAATAAAACTGGTGTTGGTTCCACTTTTTCTGATAACTGGTATGGCGGACATTTTGTTTTCAAAATGGCCTCTATATAAATATTATTTATTGTGTCGTAACTACGTATTGTCGTTAGTAAAGTGTATTTATAGTTAGGTTGTGTTGACTGCTTTGCTACGTTCTTGGAACAAAAGTTCTGTGTATCACCAAAGAAAATATTGTAATTATTGTAATTTTAAAAATGGCTGCCGTGAAAATCATATAATTTTTATATAATCATGCACAAATCATTTAGTATATTTTTTCCCTAGACTATAATAATTATTGAGAGGAAATTATATATGACTAAAGTCAATCTCAATTTTCTTAATTATGGATACAGTGCTTTCAATCAGTTCCATCACCATCTGCATTAGAGTCTCCATCTTGTTGGTGTTCCTGGAACGCAGTGCTGGCTGAGTGGCACAATCACACTCAAACTGCTGTCAACTGCTGGAGTTGCTTACATTAACTATATACCCTATTCAAACTTGTATACAAGGAAGTGTAGAAGAAATGTCAAAGAAGCAGTATTTGTGTGATTAAATGACATTTTCAGCATTAAAATGCCATGTGCACATGTTCAGTATGTGTAGACGTGTGTAAAATGTCAGATTGATTACCAAAACACTGTTGGAGAGGTTGAATACACGCTATACCTAATACAGAATTGTATGAAGGAAACTGTAGAAAAATGGCCACGTTGAAAAGGCGGTATTGTTCCATGGTCATTATCATTATTTACGATTACCATCTTAAGATATCACAACTCGTATGTCCATATAAAAGTGATCACTGCCGTGATGGTCCAAATTGTGTTTGACTTGTTGAAGGCGAGAGACACTGTAGACCTACGCATCTCGATCTGCATTAGGTTGTGCCACAAAGGCAACCCAGTGGCCAATGCTTCCATATCATTGACTCTCGTAGAAAGCTAATATGCTCTGATTGAACATGAATAATGAGGCATGTTATTTGGCCAGAAACGGTTTTGTTATGTGTACGGACTGACTGTTCAAGTGCAATAAGATCACTTGCCTCTCATATCCATTAAATGAATACTCTATGCATGTCCTCACAGGTTACATGATGTTTTACTGCTGCTGAAGCAATATGACCTGTCTATGAAACATGTTTCTGGCAAAAACATACTAGTTACTCTATGATGAATTGAATGTCGAAATGCAATTTTGCAGCAGGAAAAAGGTATTTTACCATTTACAGTTTTACAATGTTTTTTATTTCGACCCAGTGATGTCACAATCGCAATGGCAACGTGTGCGGTTTCGATAAAATATATGTAAAGTTTGTATGCCAAATGTAATAGCTAATATGTATGTCAAAATTTGTGAAAATTGAAAGATTATAATGGAGGTATAAAAGTTATACCAGATGGCCGCGGCCCGCATGTCGAGCCTGCCGATGCATTTGATGGTCTCAGAGTGTATTTATTTGAAGTTTGAACTTAGGGTTGTGGAGATATAAGGTATGTAAAAGCTTTAACACAAATTTTAAAGTCATTTGACCTTGATCTTGGGCATGTGGGACACATGGGTGGGCTATAGAATGAAAATATGGATGATAATAAAGAATTATATGAAATTTGAAGTAAATCGGAGTAAGTGTTGTGGAGATATAAGGTATGTAAAAACTTTAACACAAATTTCAATGTCATTTGACCTTGACCTTGGGCATGTGGACCTCATGGGCAGGCTATAGAATGAAAATATGGATGATGAATAAGAAGTATTGGATGTTGGAAGTAAATCGGAGTACGGTAAGTGTTGTGGAGATATAAGGTATGTAAAAACATTAACACAAATGTCAATATAGGGTAATTTATCGTAATTTTGAAATTTGTGGCGTATATCAGAAAATGATAGGTCGGAAAATCTGTTTAATGGCGACGCGCTAGCGGAGCCATTAAACATGTTTTGTGACCTATCATTTTCTGATATACGCCGTAAATTTCAAAATTACAATTTGGTTAACCTATTTCTAATGCACTCCTTTACTACTGGCGTAGGAATACATATTGAAATAATTTGCGACCGTTCATCAACAATGATATACCTGTAATGTTTGACCATCAGCCAATCAGATTGCGTGATATTTATAGAGTGCATTAGAAAGTCATTTGACCTTGATCTTGCGCATATGGACCACATGGGCAGGCTATGGAATAAAAATATGGATGATAAAAACGAAGTATTGGAAGTTGGAAGTAAATTGGAGTAACACTTGTCGAGATATAAGGTATGTAAAAACTTTAACGCAGATTATATAATAACGCAAACTTCTAAGTCATTTGGCCTTGGCCTTGGGACACAGGGACCGCATGAGTGGGACACATAATGAATACATGGATGATGCCCAATAAGCATACAAAGTTTCAAGCAAATCTGACTTGCGGTTACAGAGATAGTAGGTATGTGAAAACTTCTAACACAAATTTTGACAGAAACAACGCAAACTTCTAAGTCATTTGAACTTGACCTTGGGCCATAGGGGCCGCATGATTGGGACACAGAATGAATATATGGATGATGACCAATAAGCATACAAAGATTCAAGCAAATCCGACTTACGGTTACAGAGATAGTAGGTATCTGAAAACTTTAACACAAATTTTGACAAAAATTTAACGCAAACTTCTAAGTCATTTGACCTTGACGTTGGGCACAGGGGTCGCATGAGTGGGACACAGCATAAATATATGGATGATGACTAATAAGCATATAAAGTTTCAAGTCAATGTGACTGCAGAGACATAAGGTATTTAAAAACTTTAACACAGATTTCGGACGGACTGACGTACGGACGGACGGACGGACAGACGGACATCCGGACATCCGGACGCACGGACGTCATTGTGATCACTATGTCTTATTTTCCGCATGCGGGCTTGACAAAAAAGTGTCCAGGTTTTTTGGGCCACTCTGTACATTATCTTTAGATAAAAATTACAAACAGTCTCTCTATATCTGGCACACAAGAGACGGCCTTGCAATCAGTTGTCATTGCACGGCGGTGCCATGGGGCCAGGTATAGAGACGCTACTGCAGCCTAACTGCAACTGGGGAATCACATCCATGTCAGCAAGCGGTACGTACCTTTAGCGACGGCGCTGACGTCCTCATAGATGCCGGCGATCATCGCCACGTGACCCGGACGCGATTCCGTTGGGACGTGCGTATGGGACACTCCCCAGGCTCCACGAGTTTCCATCACATCTCTGTTATCAGAAGAAAAGGTGAACGAAATTAATGTCCCAGCAACAATTAAGGATATAAAGACAGAAACAAGTGACAAATCTCATGCAACATTTCCAGAAGTAAATTGTTCACAGTGGCAGAGGGGGATGGAATACACAACCTCCAGGGTGCTATCATTAAACTATTAACCCATACATTTTTGTTAGCAGATGCATGTGGCCGAGACTGATGAAAAGGGGCTGATAGCATTTGTGACCAGTGTAGACCCAGATCAGATTGTCCATCGCCATTCCATCAATGGAGCAGCCACAGTTCTTCTAGTTACATGTATGCTGGTAGATCCAAAGACCTTATCGGGCTGGAGAGTGCCGCAGCAGATGAAGAGCTTGAATAACCATAATATGGTTGCTACTGGAGAAATGGGGCTTATAGGATTTGTGACCAGTACAGCTCCTGATCAAATAGCATACTCCTGTAACCTGATAACAGTCTATGTTGCTTATTGAAGCATCACGGGTGTTTCATTGATGGAATGGCGAACTGTGCAGATCCTAATCAGACAGTGCGATGCACAGACTGATCTGGATCTACACTGGTCACAAAAACCATAAGCCCAATTTCTCCAGCCATAGCCATAGCTGCAACTATTATTGGAGAATAAGAGTATCCATCATATGCACCGGAATGGAACAAGGATATTCCACCAGAGTGTCAGAATATTCCGTAAGAAAAACGAGGCTTTGTCAAGTTTCTGACAACATATTCTGAACACGGGGGTGGAATATCCCTTTCCCACACCATAGTGGAAGAGCATTAGGGTTGAGATCGAAAAAAAATAGGTAAAAGCTGAATTTTTCAAAATATGTTCAGAATATCATTAGAAATAACATATCAAAACTCCCCATGAATCCGAGTGGAGCTTAATCCAGAATTCAAGATGGCGTCCAAAGTGGCGACCAAAAATGACCAAAACTACAACTAGTGTAATTTTCGCCAAACCAATTCGAATGAAATGTGCCAAAACAAATAGAATATAACGCATAACTACTTTAACAGAAATTTTGAGAATTTAGTATAAATATTACGTCCAAGATGGCCACCAATTGCATCATACATAGCTCTCAGAACGTGAGAAACAATTAGCATTAACCGAATGGCACTAGGGTTGAAATCGGGAAAAAATGCAAAAGCTGAAATATTCATGCAACATATTCAGAATACCATCAAACCCAACATATCACAGCTCTCCATGAATCCCACAGTAGTTTATGTAGAATTCAAGATGGCCGCCAAAACAGTACAATCATGAATTACCTACAAATAAGCAGAGATCTGCTATGTATTAAAGTCAGAACATATTCATTTGACGGATACTATCAGTTTAGTACCCAATGGCGTCTAACTGATATAATTAAGATGGTCGCCAAGATGGCCGACTAAATTAATGTATTTCCTGTAATATGCAAAATGTTTTCCAAAGCAATGATATCAGAATTCAATAAAATATATAACTACACCATGAGACGCACGTCACATTTATTGTGTATCATCGTCGAGTGCGTCAGGAGATATTTGTATAATATTTGTGCATGTTTGTCCCGACGCATTGACTGCAGAGCGAGGAACAGTGAAGTCCAAGCTTTCTGCAGCCACATTGCTTCCCGCATCCGCTCTTGCAACCACATGACACCATTTTCAATAGCTTTGCAGGGGCAATCGGATTTTCTGTTTCTGTTGGTACTTTAGCTGCCAACCCCATTCGAGTGGAGAAAGGGTATTCCCCATCCATTGTTGCACAGTGTGATACGTTCGGTACGAATGTTGTTTAGCTGCTGCACTTGTGGGCGGAAGAGATTCTAACTTGAACGTACTTGAGAGGGTTGAGCGACTTATTGCTCTGTTATAAGCTTGATATCTGTAGCGGTCAAAAGTGTCTGCCTTGTGAGCTCCATAAAGCTGAAGAAGAAACTGCTCGCCAACTGTAGCTACATCTTCGTTCGTGCTTGTTGCACGCGTAAACGTATCCAACCCAGCAATACCTTTATGTTTCTCTACAAGCTTGAATGCTTTCTTTTTTCCTTGACCGAACAGTGCTGACACTGTATCACATCCCGTGATCGCGTGAATGAACATTAGATGTTGCCTAACGTCTCCTATAGATTGCTGGATTTCCGCAATGTCGTACACGAACAAGGTATTGCTCTTCGACAACATGTGCAGGTGGCATTGTTCAGTGCTTTGTGACACAAGCATTACCAGCAAGTCTGTGTCTGTTCCAACAACCACTACGTCCTTTGGTCGGGATCGTGCAATTGATATTGCTGTGGCAACAGTTAGACTATCCGCGTCAGCCTCAGCATGCTTTATGACTACATCGTGAAGTTTCAACTCTTCAGCAAGCAGCTCTACCAATCTTGATTTGTTAGTTCCATTAGTCAGGAATGCTTCTTGGGTAGTCACTGTTTTCATGTCTGCATCAAATAATATATCACGGGAAGTGGTTTTCGATGCTATTCGTCGTTGCTCCGCTAATTTCGTAGATGCCTGGCTGTTGTAACCATCAAACACCACGACGACCTCACTGCCACCAAAATGATATGCAATGTATGATACGTAGGACTTACATACCTCCTTGTAAGTTGCATTTGTCGGCCACACGACTGTGTGAAGGAGGTAACCTCCATCAATGACAAATGTTGCCTCATCAGGAAACGTGGATTGCGGATCAACTTTCGATTTCAACAATGTGCCAAGTGCACTTTTGGCAGTTCTCCTCATTCCACCATCATGAAAGAGAGACGTAGGCTGAGGTGCCAGCTCATACGCTAAGAACTGTTCCATTTCAGATCGACTTTGCATGACGCAAGTGATTCTGTTGAAGAGCAAAGTAGGATTCACTACAACTGGCTGACCACGGACTGTGACTGTGTTAATCAATGCGTTGATTGTTTTCACTCTGTCATTCCTTTTCAGCTTTACATCTGTAAATGTTTTATCTGTCATGGAATTTGCTGCTTTTTGGAAGTTATGGAAGCTGAAGTTAACAGGTGAGCACGGACAGCTCTAGCATATGCATGCCCCGTTAACATGTGAATAACAGTTCCTGGAGCGTACACAGTCTCCCATAATGCTTCTAATCCACTGCCCGCCATGATAAATCCAACTGATCCCATAAATGACATCAGTAGGTGAAAACCACCCAATCGTGTGATTATATTCGACAGATCTGGCGATGCAGCCACTATCTCTGTGGCTTTGATGTAAAGCGGTTGGTCAAATGTGACAATGCAAATCTTCTGCCCATGCTTGTCACATTGGCTTTGTGCAAAACACAATGCCGTAAATATTGTGCTCAGGTTGGTTGGATCTAGATTAATGAATGGAAGAATCTCGATTTGGCTTTTCTCATGCTTTTCGCTGTTTTACTGCCACCTGCCCTGATGAACCCACTCCATGACGGGCAAGGGTAAGATTTGTAGAAAAGCTGGCTAACCACAGCCGATCAACATCTACTGCAACCACCAAACTAGGTGGGTCAGGTTGGAGCTTCAATTGGGCCAAACTTCACTGACTGCAGGCCGGGTACGGTTGGTTTCTTGTACGTTTTGATTGGGATGTCACCAAACTTTCCTATTAATTGGGAGCTTGGTATATTGACAGACCGACTCAGTTTTTTCTCCAGCCTTTTCCCCTTGTGGGGTAACGCATGCAATTCCGCCCATGCTGTGGAAAGTATCATGCCCAGTTAGTGTCGCAACATGAAATCTGCGTTAATCAAACACGAATTGTGTGAACCCATTCAGATTATACGATGGGGTGTCCTTACTGAGAATAGAACAAGTCAGTCTCTGTATTTCCTTGTAATCGTCGGCAAAGCACATGCTACTTAATATATCTATCAACTCCCGTGATGCATACTTTCTGTGTATGTAGACAGCTATTGCTAACAGAATTGGCGATATAAATGACCTTGGTCTGCATGCAGCTATTATAGAATGGGCTATGGCTGTACATCGCCTGTCTATATTCGTACGTTCCGTTGATGCTTTTGATTTTACTGCACCGTGAAGAAACCGGCCGAGACTTTCTGGAACAAACGAGCAGCCATTATTCGTGTCATCCATCGTTGGGTATTCAGAACAATTATATACTTTTCGTTCTGATATCATCTCTGATTATGGACGCCGCATATCTACAATTCTGTCTTTCTCTGTTGAAGCATTTGCCTTCTTTTCAGCTTGCCAAGTATCACGAAGCACCTTGTGTCCTTTATCGCGGAATGTGGCAATATTTGAAACACCTGGAACACTTGTAATAATCAACTGATCACCATAATGCGCTTGTAGCTTTTGTCTGAGATACTGTTTTGTGTGTACCCTTCAATACCGTCCAAATACTTGTCCATTATTTCAGAAATTTCTGAAAGTGAGTATTGGCATTCGTCATTCTCATCTAGGTACTCACATACTTTATCAAACGCCGTGTTTCTCAACACATCTTTGGGTCTTCCTCTTTCGGAATTTGATGTAGATTCTGGGCGTCCTCTCCTAATGCAACTGCGCAATCGTGATGATATATAGCTTCTGCAGCCACCAAATCATTGGTTGTCTGGATACGCATCATCACCTCCTTTCCCCAATCATCATGTCGATTCTTAGCAATTGACATGAGCGTTTCCAAGTATTAGATGGTTTCAACAAAGTGGAACTCTTTCCTGCGCGCTTTGGTTGTTCTTGTAACCTACATGTATCTTCTCCGTGCAAAACAAACAATCCGTTTTACTGTCAAACTCTTTACGATCAGATCGCAGCGTTGCCCCTGTAACAATCTCTGGAACATCTGGGCTTTTCGTTTTTGTGCCTCCAGTGTGGATTTGCGTGTATACTCTTTGTAACAGTTGGCGTGTACATCAAAAGGCGGTACTACTGTTCTCAGAAGAGCATCGAACCCATCACTGCGAGTGACACTGGCTGTAATCAACGAGGCATGACCATTTTCGCCAACGGTTTGTGTTTTCGCAGAGGCAAAAAGCTCTTTACAAATAACACACTTCCCATCCATACTGTAAAATGATCAGAATATGTCGATGCTAGTATGTGTACTAAAATATTCAGAAATAACAATTTGTCATAAATACGCAAACGTACTCAATATCAATAATGATTTAAATCATGGCGTTGTTGTGTTTCTTCTCGGCGTATAGGAGCGTATTGCTATATTAGTATTTAAACTATTACGTCATGCTGATTTGTGCAAGCCCTCTTCTGCTACTATTGTTAGATTGTGAAATGTGCGTTGCGCCATTTTGGCTGGATAAATGGGGCTTATGCGTTTTGTGATCAGTGTAGAACCAGATCGGCCTGCGCATCCGCGCAGTCTGATCAGGGTCTGCACTGCTCGCTTGTTACTTGGTGAATGATCCATCGTGCCTAATTGAACAAGATGTGTCAGTGTCAACTTATAAATCTACGCTTTAAGACCCGGAGCTAGACATGCCACAAATACACAATTATATTATTATTTCTGCGGTCAGCATTAGATTATTATTATTATTATTATTATTATTATTATTATTATTACGTTTTATAGATTTTTTGTCCGTTCAAACTAATAAGTTTTTATTGTCATACCATAATATGTGCATAATATTCTATTTGTGATGATATGCTGACATATCATGCAAAAAAAATACAGTTTGCACTATTTCTTGTGACATTTATAACACTGGACGATTACGGCAGCCATCTTGGACGCCATCTTGAATTCTGAGTTAAGCTCCAGTCAGATTCATGGGGAGTTTTGATATGTTTCAGGTGATGATATTTACAAACTATACAGAAAAATTCAGCTTTGACCTATTTTTTTTCGATCTTCGTCATTTTTTTATCTAATACTCTTCCACTACCAGTGCATATGATGGATACCTTTTGCTCACCCTTATACATAACATTTGTTTAGTCTTAGTTGACGGTAATTTCGTGTATAGATGTCATTGTCGCAAAAAGTGTTTGTTTGTTTGTTTATTGGTGTTTAACGGCCTATCAACAGCTACGGTCATGTAAGGCCGGGCAAACAGGTTCGATCCCGTTTTAACCTGCTGCATTGGGGCGAAAATCCCAAATTCAGAACGGAATATTTACATCGAGATACAACATATTCAGCCCTGAAATTAGAATAACCTGACCTGGTGCCAGGTCCATACAGCACCAAAGTCACTTGGCCCCTTCCCCTATTTAAAAGTAATACCGGTAGGATTACTCTTATAAGGGGTATAACCATATTCAACTGTCACATACAAAATGCCAAAGACGTATGTGAGGGCCAAACCAGGTCTCCAGTCGGGATTCCGGTAAGGATGAACCCCGATCGTTAAATTACCCATCGTGTGCTCCCACCTGCCACCCACCGCAAAAAGTGCACACATGATGTATGTTATATTATATTAATTGGCTATATTACATAATTTCGCTTAAATTTTATTTTGTCATATTAATTGTGTACAGTCTGTTACTCATATAAACGTTTCTTCTTGTACAGTATGCCGTGCATGGTAATGCATGAGACAAAATACAAAATGGAACAACACATGATATAATATGTTCCAATCTTAAGACAGATATATTATTACTAATGAGCGCTGGTAGAGGATATTACACTTTTAATAAAAAAAACACACCTGTACAGTCCCCAAATCGTATGATAAGCACAAAATACACTATATTGTAAATGTAAAAACAGGTATGTATTACAGCTCCTAGTCATAATAAAACAGATATTTAATACATAACTATCATTTTTATTCAGCTGCTACCGATATAATGTATATGGGGGTTTAGTTTCTTTGCTACACATATTGTACGAAATGGCAGCCATTTTGAAAGCATACAAATCATATTTGCCTCAAACGGGTAAAGAGAAACTTCTTTAGGCATGCCAATGGTTTAATCGTCGAAGCTGATCGGTTTGCTCTTGTCTGATATGTTTTGTGTAATACGTGAACTGAATTCCAGAAATTGCTGTTCCAATTTTACAGTAATGGATATCTTAAATATGCAAATTAATATGTGTATGTTCCTTTTCAGGCTTTTAGTAAGCTGTAGATCAACAAATGTGTATAAAATGTGTGGTCTTTGCAGTTTTGAATGGGTATGTGGTACCGACATTGATATCAATGTTATAGTATAATTTACAAATCATTCGTATAAAATGGCGGCCATTTTGGATTTACACACTTCTCTTTTTATCGTGAAATTGGTTCATAAGCATTGTATAACATGTCAGAATTGCGTTTGCATTAACCATTCTGTGACTACTGAAACAACGACGTTGCATATAAATATCCCAGAAACTGAATATATATTTCAAAATATTGTATATGCAATATTACACCTTTATACCACAAATGTTATGTTTTGGTGGATTATTATTATTATTAATACGAATATGCTAAACAAATAGCGGCTGTGTTAGTTTTATATACAGGTAATTCTCGTTATCTCAAAGTTGACCGGACTGAACAAAATATATCGACATATCCGAACTTCGAGATAAAGATTTTGCGAATCAAAAATACCGACTTTACTTTACTTCCGATTTTCATAAATCGCGCATTTTCTAATAACGAAATGCGCATGCGTTGTTACTAACTATATCGCATGACACAATTTCCGGTACACAACATTTGTTTTGCAAATCATACCCAATACACATCAACAATAAGCGTTACATCTAAATGTCAACGCTCGCCGTCTTTTCTGATGATATTATTATTCAATCGCAAAATGCAAAACCCGCATTTCGTCCCCAAACCATGGCGGACCTAGACTCGTCGGCCACAAACAAATTTGGCCTAAGTTGAATCAAATCGGCGTTAAGAAATGTCAAGTTCAATTGACTTGATTGCCACGCCGTTTATTTCATCTTCATGTTAAACCTCGAACGCATATCGAGACAAGCAGGTATATCGAGATAAACGATATCGAGATAAAGAGAATCAGCTGTATGTGTGTGGTGTCAACATTTAATTGCTCGTGCGCGCCTGTTTCTTTAAATAATTTATAGAATTTGTGTAAAATGGCGGCCATGTTGATATCCTAATAAAATAGATTGATAAACATTTAGACGTCTATGAAGTATTAAATGCCTGAAGTTTATGGATATTTGTGATTTTAAAACTGCTTCCACAACACGATATGCCCCTACATGTAGTAACATACTTTTCATTGGCGGCCATCTTGTTTATGCAAATTACTAGGCTTAAGCTACTACTTCTGGAGGCCTATCATGCGGGAATATATAGAGTATATATGTTTAGAAACATTGGTAACAAAAATCTTTGGTGCGCAGAGATGGTACTAAAAACCCTATTTATGCCGGTACGCCCAGGGCCTACTTACATGTATTACACACTTCCGATGTGTAATATTACTCCACAATATGTAGTTTGTTTAAAGGTACATGCTCACGCAGTAGGCACAAAATGTTCTTTACAGGAATTAAATAAGTGTATAATTATGTCACTATTCCACCAGCTCTAAAAATTACGAGTGCCCGCTATACAAATATAATCATTTATTAATTATCAATTTACTGTTAGCGACGAGCGGCGGTAACAGTCTATTTTGATAATGTGCGGGGACGACGACTTTCACCTCACGGCTTGCGGTGCGCATGCGCAGTATACTACGTGCGCCAGTAGGCTTCCCAATATGTAAACAAAGAATATCAACATGTCGAAACGTCCAGGACGGAAATCGTATGACATGGCGTCGGCCAAAAAAAAGGTCAAATGTCTGAGGGATAGGCAGTACAGAGAGAGAGAGTGGTTAATATTGGCGACCAGATCACCAAATGGAAAGAGTTACGTGGAGATTTAGATTTGGACTCGAATAGAGATTTTTCTTCTCAACTTCCGATACTTCACTGCGCATGTCAAAGATGTGATATGATTGACCGTGTCACGTGACGCGTATTGGTAAAAATAGCACGAGGTCGGAAAATACCCTTTCTGGTCGTGGCATATAAAATGCGATTTAACACCAATTAACACGCGCCGTAATTAAAAATAACTCGTTAGTGGGTAGACAAATGGCTCATATAAGGCATGACAGAAAATGAAAAGTAGTAGTACAGTGTAACATACTGCGTGGGCATGTACCTTTAATTGCAGTTATCCATACCTGAGGAAGGGAGTCCTTGCCTGCCCAGCTTCATCCAACTCAAACATTTTGTCTGCCCTCAGGCCGTCAGCGGAGAAGAGCACCAGTCGCCTAGCCGGCGGTTGCTGTGGTGACATATATGCAGCCATGCCATGAACGATAGGCGACGTGAAGTAGATGTCAAATATAGAGTAGAAGAAAATCGTGTGGAGGCCAAATCCAGCCAACAACAATTGCCAGGTCTTCATTCTGTGTTGTCTATGCTTCCTGTGTAAAATATAAATCATTCATGTACAGTAGCCTCATCGAGGATTTAAGAAAGTCGGAAAATGACAGACGTCTGCACTCAGCCACCGTGGGCAGCCTAGATTGACCACGACGATTACCATTATGAGTGTCGCTGTTCCGCGATACCACGCCGGTGATCGCAGTGAGTTTCGTGACCTCAATGGGCCGCGGTCTGAGCGTGGACCGTATCACGGCGCGTTTTAATAATATCACAAGAAAAACAGTCTAGCGTTAATTTTCATGACTTGTCAGTGAAACTCGGGTGAAACAATTAGACCAAGTGGGTCGCACAAGGGTAAATATATAGAAATTTGCAGATAGCAATGGTCATATGTGTCCATAGTCAATATATCGGTAAATGGTAAGTGTGATATTTGTATTACCCTAGAAGTAATTAGAAATCGTATCGGCCCTGTTAATACATGTATTTGTTAATTTTATGACCGACCTCCGTTTCACCCTTCGATAGTGTGATGTAGCAGGTCGTATATGACAAAATCATGTCACCGGTGTTTGAGGAGTAACTCAATAATTTCAACGCTATTCGCCCTCGACTCGAGCATGGGGGAAGCATGTGTTGGGCAAGGAATGAAAATATGGATGATAATAAACATCATATGAAGTTTCAAGCCAAGTGATAGTCAAATTTATTTAACCTTGATCTTCAGCACACGGGAGAATGCGTGGGGCAGGGAATGAAACTATGGATGATAATAAACATGTATATGAAATTTCAAGCCAATCGGTCTACAAAAAGTTATTGACCTTGACTTTGAACACAGGGGAAGCATGGTTGGTGCAAGGAACAACTCTGTAGATCTATGTGTAATTAATATTATGTCACGTATTATCATGTTAAAAGATTACGATGTTAATCAAATATATTTGCATCCATTATCCCTTCAGTGGCCGTAATTAAACACGCCTTCAAATTATCTGGACACAGAGACAAGAGACGAAACAAAGTCACGAACACCGGGTTTTCTTCAAGGCATAGACACTTGGATAGCATTATAATTGAAATGGACCTAAATACGAAAACATAAAATTTCAAATGGCTAAGTTGATTATGCGGGAAAAATAGGTAAAAGAAAAATGCCACATGTTGGATAGTGGTATGTGGTGGGCAATCTTTGCTTATAAAGTTGTGCAAGTATGGTGGTACAGTAACAGAGAAATGTAACTAAACACGACACGTTATGCATACACAAAGGTGTAGTACATTGTACGTTGTTACGGGTATTAACATTTGGCCTGAAGGGCAATATTGGCGTCTTCTTTATTGATTTTCGCTTAACAGTAATCAGATACAGGTTAGTGACTGGTGAAATTTACTATCGGCGATATTTACGAAAATATTTCCCAACTTTCAATTTAATTTTCATCCGACCGATTTATTATGCATATAGACTCTAGATATTTTATCCTTATCATAACACCTTGGTTTGCATGCACTCTTAATTATCATAACTTTATATGCCAATTAGGCCATGGGCCAAATATGGAAACCCTCCCCCCCCTGTGGTACATAAGCAGACATATTTTTCTGATAACTATAATCAATTACGAGTGTAATGCAACTTGTCTGCGCTCTGTAACCCGCTGGATGAATGTATGGCACCATTTTGAAGTATACCACCCAGCAACTTTTTGCCATATTAAAAAATCACACTTTTTGTAAAAATGTGACAAAATTATATTGTTAAACACGGAAACTGCTGTTGTTTTGCAGGTTTTGAGAGATGTTTATAGCAATACTTTGCATTTAAGTAGAATTTAGGACCGTCCGGTCCTTTTAAGCAAATATTTTGCATATTTAATTACCCCACCCACTCCATTTCAATGGTAACACATGTATTGCCACACATCTCTTCCCATACGGTATTTATAAATTGTAGCTATGGAAAATATACATGCATGTGCTCATGAAACATGTGCAAACTTTAGTTCCTGTTTTTCTTATGCTTACTGCACATGATACTAAGTTAACCACAACTGAATTTGAAACCGTTACCCACCACTAAATCTACAATGTACATTTTACACATATTGAGTTTCATTAGCTGTCTCCACTTACATTTACTTTTAACTGGTACATATGAAGTCAACTACTTCAACATGACACTGGCGTCATTGCATACACACACATATCGTGAGTTGTCATGATGAAAGTGCATGGAGTGAAGTATGTATAGCAGCAAGTGTGAAGAAAAAATGGAATTTCCCCACATTATCGGGCAAGAAATGATTCGATATTTACAACAAGATCAATGCTATATTGTGAAATAGAACATGTTAAATGTGAGCATCGATATAATGCACAACAACAGTTATAGACATGCGTATACTGATTCGCGTATGCTTATACAACAAGGTAATTAATTTTCAATCAAGGTTTGAAGCATCGCGCCTGTGGCGGGGACAATCCCCACACATCAAGTAAGAAACTATTAATTATTTGCATCATCACATCAAATATGGTTCATGAAATCATTAACATATACATAGCATCACATATATATAGACATACATACATACATACAGTTACATAATGTGTCCAGGGCTTTCATTGTTCTTGATTTGTGCATGATTATACAAGGTAATTAATTTTGAATCAAAGTTTGAAGCATCGCGCCTATGGCGGTGACAATCCCCACAACATCAGGTAAGAAACTATTCATTATTTGCATCGTCACATCAAATATGGTTCATGAAATCATTAACATATACATAGCATCAGACACACACACATACACACATACACACATACATACAGTTACATAATGTGTCCAGGGCTTTCAGTGTTCTTGATTTGTTCATGATTATACAACAAGGTAATTAATTTTCACTCAGGATTGAAAGCCTCGATACCAGTAAGACATATTTCGATATTTACAATAACAGATGAAATAAAATATGGTACACAATATCATTCATATCAGCATATTCATATCATATATAGACATACATACAGTTACATAATGTGTCCGGTGCATTCTTGTTCTTGATTCACTTATGGTTGGTTACAACAAAGTAATAAATTTTCAATCAGGTTCAGAAGCATCGCACCTGTGGCGGAGTCAATACCCATGGCATCAGGTACGAAACTCTTCGATATTTTCTGACATCAACAGCGCTCAGGTATTATCCTAACATGCTGTACAAATCGTAGATACATATCTAGTGAATCCGGCTTAAGAGAAGCAACCTAGTCATATGCTTCATCCGCATCAAACATGCTATCTAGTAAGCTGTCGGGCTCATGGGCATTTGTTTCATCAACATCCACCGTATCCACTTCTTCCTCTTCTTCTACCAGAGATCTATCATTTCAGTTGGCAGGTAATCCCCCTCTGTCCATTTGCACTCTAGTGTTCCGTTTATGACCTCCCACCCACGGCCATTTGGTGGCGGTATGCATGCATTCGATTGGTCAGTGCTGCACCAAATGAGGGTTTGGTGATTAGCTCTCATTATATACATTCTTAACGATGACCTACATGGTGGCAGAATGCTAAGATCAGCGCCATTGTAACTTGACAGCAGCTCTCCCGACTTGGGACTGAACTTTTGCAGGAATAGCTCCATGCGCAGTTTGTTTATGTCTGTAATACTAGTACTAGTACTCCTGTACATCAGACACACAAAGTGTTCAAGGTCTTCGAAGAGTTGTGGTTCTACAGAAGGGGACAAACCCAACTGCATGAATGTATCAGTGAATTCTGGGTGCTTCTGAAGTAGTTTTAGCGGTGTCACCTTTCCACGACGAACGAAAGCACTCGTGCTGTCACAGCCGATGAATGCATGAAGTGCTGGCAATGCCAAACACAGCTGCGTACCAACCTCAGCAATGATACCGTGTATGTCAAGCAGTCGTCGTTTGTTGCCGACACCGGTGTCAAACAGCACACGCTGTTTCACCAGCTGTGTAAACCTGAGTAACAGTACTAGTACAAACACGTCGGTATCTGGAGATCTGACAACAATTGTATTGTTCTCCGATAAATGCGATGCATGGTGCAACAATGCAATACCAGTCGTGTGTCTGCTTCCTCTTGTGACGAATTCAGTTCTTCTATTTCGTCAGTGTGTGTTGATATGCCATACATACTAGTAATTTGACGCATTTGGTTTCACACACAAACACAAGTGTTCTTCCTTTCACCTTATGTGTGTATTTATCTTGCATCCATTCATTAAGTAGGAGTTTTCACAATTGTGTCTTGTTGACATCGTTCGAGAGGAACTGCTTCCAGTCACGTGGAACATTTGTCAGCGGTCCCTTGATCAAGTAGGTATTTGTTGGTACCTCTTCGTTGTCGTTCATTGGTTTTAATTGACAGAGGATGGTACTGTTTGTTACAAAATCCACGCGTTCTGCTTTCGGCATTTGGTGATATAGACTCTCCGCCAGATCTGCAAATGTGTTGGGCAAAGCAGTTTGCATATGTAGAATTGCATTTCCGTCAATGATGTAGCTCACCTGTTCTAGCGGAGGCCTGTAAACCATATGCGTCTGCCCTTCCAGTTGGTGCATCTAATTTCGCTTTGTCAGTCCTTGCCGTGATCCATCAGCTGTTGCAAACGACCATGGAAATGGACCTAACGGGTAACTGAAGACCTTAGCCATGTCAATGTTGTGCAATGGAAACGAGCTGTCCAAATACATTCCGTTCTGCTACTAGTTCCTTTGACATTCGCTGTGGACTCGTAAGTGTCACCGATTTTGCAAGCGTTTGCAAATGTTTTGAGTTTTTGTTGCTTTATTGGCGCATGGAAGCTAGCAGATCTTTCTACAAACAGACTTCAGTCTGCACCTGGCAGCTAATTTGTGACGTTGACTGACAAAATGTACCGAAATACATTTGAGACCAGCGTAACGCCAGATGTGACAGTATGATAATGGCACAAGCTGTTCGCTATTCAATCTATATTATGAAGTGTCATTTCTATTGAATATCTTAGATCCAGAACAGACTGCATTTCAATACATGTGTAAGTCAAGACATCCATAGGTCGCATATGTCATAAGATTAGGCCATGGGCCAAATATGGAAAACTTACCCCTGCGTAAAACACACATTATATTACGCAATTGCCATGTATATTGATATTCATCACATGGCATTAATTTGCGGTGTAAAAAGTGGTTCAAATGCCACTTATCAATCATTAACATGGAAAAATTGTTAACATAGACAATTGTTGAAAAAACGCCCTTTTGGCGGCCATTTTGAAAATTTCCACCATTTATATCATGCTGTTAAGTCATATGTATTACATAATTGATATGCATATTCATATGCATTACAAGGTATAAGTTACAATGTTTAATAGCGGTTCCAATAACACTTAACAGCAGTACAGTGCAAACTTTTCGCAAAAACACACTTTTTAGCGGCCGTTTTGAAAATGGCGGCCATTTGGTAAAAGAAATTGATTTTGAATGTATCACACACTGTTTTATATTCAATTAGGGAGTAGATAAGAACGATTTAGAAAATTTAAATCGGTCCTAATACCGGTTAACAGCGATAAAGCTAGTCCTGTAAACCAAAACAATTGTTTTTGACGGCCATCTTGGAAAATGGCCGCCATTTGTTCATCCAGCGGCTTTTTGATGGCAGACCTTCTGGAATGACAGACAATTGACTACTGAATTTGAAAATCATGGTGGCGTTATGTACCACAGGGGGGGGAGGGGGGGTTATTGGTGGCCCAAAGACTAAATTGTAAATGTAAATATATATATATGTGTACATGTATATTGCAAACTTTAGATTATATTTTCGCTATGTCATTAGTCACACTTTATTGTAAATGATTCTGTATATGTTTGTACATGCTCATGGGCCAGTTGGTTTAATGCAAATAAATAAACTATATATATTACGGCTATGTATATGCGTATTTATTTTATCATGTAAGTCACATATGGTAGCGCTTTTATGATAATTAATCAGAGTACCTAACATGCAATGCAGCTTTGTCGCCATTAAATGCGTATTCCAACACATACGTTATTGATTTTATTCACTTGTAACGGGTACGAACAGGCTGAAGACGACCAGATTCACTTGTAACGGGTACGAACAGGCTGAGGACGAACAGTCATTGGGACGAACACGCTAGTTAGTGGTCACAAAAAATAAAGTCCGGCTATGCAGATACTACAAACGTCTATAAGAAACAGGCAGGCAATTAATTAATTTCCCATAGACCCACATTCACACAAACATGACAATCGCAAACTACCTGCACCAAAATCAATTGTGTTACTTCCATTCCAGGAGTCAGTGACCTGCCCGGCTGTAGATTTTCCATGGACATACAGGAAATTCTGTGGAAATTCCATGGACATCATGGAATTTCCACGGAAACTCTGTGGAAACCATGGAATAAATGCGGAAACACTGGAATATGCTGGACAATGTCCATGGAAGTATGGACGTCGTCCTTGGAAAGTGCGGACATTGTCCATGGAAATACTGGAAATAGCATGGAAATTCAGTTAAAAGTCATTTTTTGCTATAAAATATTGACTCAGAAAAGCCAGTGCTAGATCCATGCCAAACACGGGGTCATTTCCGTAGGTTATTTCCCCTTTTTAGACGGAACCGTCTACTTTCACTTTCAAAATCTCTATCTCACCCCCACATCAAGTCACACACAGAAAATGTAACCTGCATGTGTAGAGCATGCAAATAATATAATAAAATGTTTGGCACAGACATACCTTTCTGCAACATCTATTTTATTTATCTCACCATATTAATAATAACAATCAATGCCGTTGTCCTGAGAATTTACTCCTTGTTTCTAATTTGGTTACGAAAGGTGGAGTAGAACTTAAGTTATTACGTGGACAAGGATACAAAATGTGAAAAATACAAATGGCTGCCAAGGGGAGATAAGTCATTGGAAATTTTTGAATATCAACAGGCTTCATCGTCTTCCTGTGATAAACATGTGTACCAAATTTGGTTACAATCCGTCAAGTAGACCTCTAGTTATTGCGTGGACAAGCTGTGCCCACCCGCCCGCCGCCCATACAAGGTGAATACATAATATGTCCCGTTTTTTCAAACGGGCGTATAAAAAAATGGCGGCAATAGCTATGATGGTTGGTGGTGCTTTGGTTAATGCATTAGCGTTTACAGGGAGTAATTTCTTATTTAGTTCATTGGGTAGTAATTCAGTCAATGAGGAACGTAAAAGGCCATAGAACATTTGCAAAAGGCACAATCCGAATGGGCAGAAAAAATAACAGAGACATTAAACTGGATTAATAATGAAATCAGAATCAGTTTATGAATGTGCTAAGTTTGTGACCTTGACCTTGCGGTAAGGGGTGGGCGGTGGGTCATGGATTTGCTATAGCACGATAGAGTATCATCAGAAGAATGCATGTATGAAATATCAAGGCGTTCCCTGTAAAGAAACAAAAGTTACACAACATTTACCCCAATGTTAAGTTTATGACCATGCTAAGTTTGTGACCTTGACCTTGGGGTAAGGGTTGGGTGGTGGGTCATGGATTTGCTACAGCATGATAGAGGGTCATCTGAGGAATGCATGTATGAAATATCAAGGCGTTCCATGAAAGGAAACAGATGTTATAAGACATTTACCCCAACGTTAAGTTTATGAATGTGCTAAGTTTGTGACCTTGACCTTGGGGTAAGGGATCGACGGTGGGTCATGGATTTGCTATGGCACGATAGAGTATCATCAGATGAATGCATGTATGAAATATCAAGGCGTTCCATGAAAGGAATCAGATGTTATAAAAATTTACCCCACAGTTAAGTTTATGAACATGCCAAGTTTGTGACCTTGACCTTGGGGTAAGGGTTGGGTGGTGGGTCGTAAATTTGCTACAGCATCATAGAGGGTCGTCTGAGGAATGCATGTATGAAATATCAAGGCGTTCCATGAAAGGAAACAGGTGTTATAAGACATTTATCCCAACGTTAAGTTTATGAATGTGCTAAATTTGTGACCTTGACCTTGGGGTAAGAGGTGGGTGGTGGGTCATGGATTTGCTATAGCACGATAGAGTATCATCAGATGAATGCATGTATGAAATATCAAGGCGTTCCATGAAAGGAAACAGATGGTATAAGACATATATCCCAACGTTAAGTTTATGAATGTGCTAAATTTGTGACCTTGACCTTGGGGTAAGAGGTGGGTGGTGGGTCATGGATTTGCTATAGCACGATAGAGTATCATCAGATGAATGCATGTATGAAATATCAAGGCGTTCCATGAAAGGAAACAGATGGTATAAGACATATATCCCAACGTTAAGTTAATGAATGTGCTAAGTTTGTGACCTTGACCTTTGGGAAATGGGTGGGTCATGTATTTGCTATACCACGATAGAGTATCATCAGATGAATGCATGTATGAAATATGAAGGCGTTCCCTGGAAATAAACAGAAGTTACACAATTTTTACCCCAACGTTAAGTTTATGAACATGCTAAGTTTGTGACCTTGACCTTGGGGTAAGGGTTGGGTGGTGTGTCATGGATTTGCTACAGCATGATAGAGGGTCATCTGAGGAATGCATGTATGAAACAAGAAATGTGTCTGTCGAACGCGGATGCCACCTGCAGCATATTTGAGAAACTGTGACAAAGTGGTTAACCGAAATTTGAGAAACTGTGAAAAGTGGTTAACCGAAAAGTGTGACGGACGGACGGTCCAAACACTATATGCCACCCGTTTCTTCGAAACCCGGTGGCATAATATGCCACCAGTTTCTTCGAAACCCGGTGGCATAATAACAAGGTGTTATATGAAAGGAAACAGAGGTTATAAGACATTTACCCCAACGTTAAGTTTGTGGACGCCGATGATGCCGCCGCCGCCTCCCAGGGGGTATGCCATAAGCTCTTCTGCACTTCGTGCAGGCGAGCTAATAAGGCCATTATTAAATAAATACTAGATTCTCATCCCCGCCCCGAGAATTAAGGGCCGCCCTGATTTGTTTCATTGGTAATAAAAAAAAAAATTATTGTCAATACGTGGTGGTTGGTTAGTAATTACATATTTTCAGAGAGAAACAAGAAATGCGTCTGTCGAACGCGGATGCCACCTGCAGCATATTTGAGAAACTGTGACAAATTGGTTAACCGAAAAGTGTGACGGACGGACAGACGGACAGACAAACGGACGGTCCAAACACTATATGCCACCCGTTTCTTCGAAACCCGGTGGCATAATAAGAAAGACATCAATGAATTATCATTTCCTATTAAGTTAGAGCGTATAGCCATTATTCTCATTCTCAACATGCAAAGAGTTAACACAAACGATGGTCTATAATTTCGATATCCTGAAAATATAAAATAAAATATGACGCCCACGCCCCCCCCCCCCCCCCCCCCCCCCCCCCCCCATTATTTCATCAGAAATACTCCCCCAATGCATGGGTTATTCTTGTCTACAAATGACTCATTCACATCCGCTATGCACATGGTTAGATGTTGGGGCGGGGGGGAGATGGGGGGGGGGAGGGAATTTTTCCTAGGAAAATCTCCCCCCCCCACCAATACAGGACCCCCCTCCCTCAATACATGCCAAATGCTATCTGTTCTACACCAAAACATACTTATTTCATCATGAGGGAGGGGGGGGGGTATTTCTTGTCTACAAAGAGACATTCACATCCGCTATGCATATGGTAGATGGTCGGTGGGGACATTTCTAGGAAAATCCCCCCCCCCCTCCCTCATTACATTGCCAAATGCTATCTGTTTCTACACCAAATACATTATTTCATCAGAAATACTCCCCCAATCGTGGGTTGTTCTTGTCTACAAAGAGACATTCACATCCGCTATGCATATGGTAGTTGGTTGGGGATGGGATATTTCCTAGGAAAATCTCCCCCCCCCCTCCCCCCCCTCCCTCAATTACATGCCAATGCTATCTGTTCTACACAACTACATTATTTCATCAAGAGGGAGGGGGGGGAGGGGGGGGGGGTTATCTTGTCTACAAAGAGACATTCACATCCGCTATGCATATGGTAGATGGTTGGGGGGGAATTTCCTAGGAAACCAGCCACCAGCCCGCCCGCCCGGCTTTCGCCAATCCAATAGCCCTGGATTTTTTTTTTTAAAAAACCAAAACTGGCTTTTTTAAAATGGCCATTTTTCATCGCATTTTTTCGATACTAAAAATTAAACATTTCTTGCCAATAATTTAATACCCTATAGGGCACCCCTTGGCCTCTATCTGACAAAAAACTCATCGTCATTGGAGTATATTTAGCCGATCTGTTAGGGATATCCTATGACCTATATACATATACATGTACGAAAATAAAGATGGAGGAAATTTTATTTGCGCGAACGAATGTCAGTGGTTTTTAAACAGCTACATTTGTATATACTTGTTACATGAGGTGATAAATTTGTGTTTGTAATTAATTTCTAATTAGTTTAATGTATATTTCTTTTGAAATAAGTTTAAAATAACATGTTTGATATTAAAATAAGACTATAGCACGCCGATTCATAACTTTTGGCTGTTGACAGATATAAATAGCTGTTCTAACAATAGAGTTGACCTTGCTATGATATACTAATGAGTAATGATATATTGTTGAAAACGTATATAATATAATCATAAATGTTATTTTGAATGAAGATTTGGGTAGATTTGGGTAAATCGTCCTGCCGCTACATGTGTAGTATTGGTCTATGAGTATGAAGGTTTGAATGGGTCAAACAACATTTATCTCCCTTGCATTTATCTCATAAATTTTATTTTGGATGATCTCCCTTGGCTGCTAGAATGCCTAAGTTAAATTAAAACATCGAAATAAGACTCTTTTTACCATAAAAACGTATTCAAATCAGGTTCAATAACTTCTTAAGAACGATATTAAAAGGTTTTGAGACATATTAATTGGATAACTTATTCATTACATGAGGAAAATCAGGATTTGGGGAGGATTTGGGTGAATCATGCGGCCTCTGTGAAGTGTTAAATTTCTCACTCGTCAGACTGTGTAGCAAAACGCCAGGACAAATTGGGCTGTTATTGTGACTAAATTTTACACTATGAGGGTCTCAGCTCTCACGGATACAGAAAATATAAAAGACAGACGAAATAGTAAAACACATCCGTAAAGCTGAGATTTTCTAAGCTAAGCTTAACAATATCGGCACAACTACTGTCTGTTTCACGTTAACCTGCCCAACTTTTACACCTATTTAAACACCCTAAAACTCTTATTTTTTGGCATAAAATCATTTTTCAGCAAAATTTAGCAATGAGACATCTTTTTATTTTTTGAAATTCGGTCCTATAATGAAGTAATAGCCATAAATCAAGAATTGAATGCAGGGTTGCAATGTTAAAATGTCACGTGCGGTCACATTTTCAACATTTTTCTAGCATCGAACTGCTTGCTGGATTTCATCATTAAAAAAAAGACACTAACCTTGTAATTTATGAGAGCAAATCTTGCCAGGTTGAAAAATAAAGTAATCGAGCCTCCATTTTCTGGTGTTCGTAGTAACAAGAATTCCGAAAAAAAATGCCGAGAAATTTGGTCAAAAATACAACATGAATGTCATCATCATCTGCTTCAGCTTTCGTATCTATTGACAACGCCAAGCTGAGGTTGGCACGCTGTTCCTACCACGCAAAATTAATTGCACATATCCTCACACATCGACACCGGTGTAAATCTACCTTCTCTAATGGTATGACTTGGGAACACCATTTCCGGCGGAAGTATACTGTCACTTCCTGTGAGCCAGTTTCTTTGCCGGACAAATTTCCGGCGGACAACTTGGTTTACTAAACGCTGATTGGTTGGTGAAGGTCACCAGGTTAAGCATTCATAATTTACAATACATTAGGACGTATTAGCAATAGTATCAGATCGACTTGGAACCTTATGGATGAATGATATTCGCTAAATATATGAAGATTAAATGATTAATTGATATATTTTAATGCAAATTGTTTAAGTTATATGCCAGAAAATGATGTTAATAAACAAATTTATTAAGAATTTGTGTTCAGTTCACAATAATAGTTGTTGTTGTTTACCGGAAGTGATTATTGCAATAGCAGTTTCTTGTTTTATTATCGACAACTAAAATACGGTGAAATGAATTTATAAGGCAAAAGCCCATCCATGACTGTTTATTCGAAATAACTTTGTTATTAGACGGATTTTCTTTAAATAAAAAGTAGGCTCATTTCTAAAAAATAGTTTTACATTGTTTTATATATCCTTGCGTGTCCGATAATCGTGAACCTAAGCATATATAACGCATTAATAGCTATACCATAAACACAACATCAACTTCAAACATACTTACCATTTGTTTTATCATCCAATGTGTCTAAGATGCGCATAATCACAAAATATTGCTGAAATAACACTGCATAACACAGAGAAATACTGCATGCATATTTGCGAGGAGGCCGCCATTGAATGGTACTCAATTTCGTAATACACATTTCCCAGCATGCAATTTCGTTTGTGTTTTACACAGGAATTCATGGAAATAGGCCAAGATGAATTTAATATTGTTTATAGTCCCACTTTTGATAATGCAGGCGACCTTTTATTTTTTGTTTTAAATTATTTATTATTTGCTAGTAATTAATCATTTTGTAATTGGGAAGTATTAAAAATATAAAGTTACCAAAAAATTGCTTCATATTCATATTACACATAACACACATTTTATGGGGACATAATATAAAACATGGTATGTGAACAAATGTGTGCAGCAGAAATACTACAATACCAAGAAATCATGTAGTGATTTGATAATATAACATTGTCATGGGGAAAATACACACACTATGTCAAACATAATTGACACTGTTGGCAAAAAAAATCATGGATATTTTCGTGTAGAAATTGAAGGAAAAATAAATTGCAATAAAAATACAAGGAGGACGAAAACCCAATAAAAAAAATTCATCATGGCCTTAATCAAACCGGAAGTTGCTAGACGCAGTTGTAGGGTCAATGAACTTTTTATTCCTGAAAAGTTACAGGACGATCATACCAAGTACTAATACAAGAATTTTGACTTTTGTTGCCATGGGATATATGGGAATAGTGAATTTTATCAATTTTAAGTAACTTTTAGAACAATGTTTTGAAGTTTACTTTTGCTTTTTTCACACGCATTTTTTTTTCTGGACTGAGCAGTTTTTGACAGCAGAAGATCAGATGTCAATATTTACATCCGGGTTTTCATGCATACGTCAAAACACGCGAGTAAGGACCGAGGTATCCCAAAACACGAAGATGGAGACTTCACGAACTTAGAACACTACACGATAAAACAAGAAATGCGTCTGTCAAACGCAGATGCCACTGATATTTGAGAAACTGTGACAAAGTGGTTAACCGAAAAGTGTGACGGACGGACGGTCCAAACACTAAATTCCATAATAATAAGCAGCTTGGAGTGTTTTTACAGCAATAAATCTTGGCCTTGGGCAGCATTTCGTGGAACAGACAATAGGCTAGCACGAAGTTGTCTTGCCCAAGGACACGCCGAATCGGCCATTCGGAGCGGGTAGAGGTGGGAATCTAACCCGGGGTCTCTCGGTCCGCAGTCCGATGCTCACTGAGCTAATCCAGCCATCCGAAACCGTGGAATACCTTGTTCTAGCATAAAAATGCTGTCAATGTTTGTTGTTGTTGTTGTTGTTGTTCATGACATATCCGCGCTGACTAATAGAGGGCACAGACTAAAACGCAGACGCAAATGTAAAATGTACATGCTTTGATTTAAAGGTCACATTACAAACTATCACTTATTTTCTTCAGAATGCTCTAAAAACAACAAAGGCGACCCTAATAACCGATTTCTGATTTCCGGTTCGTTTGTATTTTTCGTGATATTGAGATTTCTCATATCGCGTCTTATCTGACACCTATACAGAGCCATGCAATGAATTGGTCATCATTTATCTCTCCAGTTGATGCGACCTACTACCGCGAGGTGGCGCTGTAAAAATAATCACTATGACGTAGCAGTAGTACAGCTTCCCTGATTGGTGGATGAAGGTTTATTATGGACATCTTGTGTTTGATGCATAATTTCTTCGTTTTTATCGTTTAATACATAAACAATCTTTATTTTGTTCTTCGCCTAGTTATACTTGGATTAGTTATACGTTGGTTGCAATCGTCGGCGACGACTATCTGTGCGGAAGTCGGTTGTAATTCACGGTCAAACAAACAGCAGAGCCAGAATCATAAAAAAAAATGTGAAATTAAATGTTATACATATTTCTATTATTTTTTTTACAAAAAGCTGACATAATCTCCGACAAATAGAGAAGTGGATCTTGGGACAGGTGTATTCTGAAGTCAATGAAGCCACACCTATTATAAGCTGATTGGTTGAATCCATGTTGCTTGTCTGTCCTAGTCAGTGACAAACGTGTGAAGCTACGTTCAAACGGTTGCCCGCCGGACGTCAACAATAATGCGGCAGGTGTATATTGAATCCGCGAGGCCACACCTATGCCAAGCTGATTGGTTGAGTCCAATTTGACAGACGTGGATTATAGATACACTGTGCACATCAGGGTGCTTTCTGCAGTTCCGAAAATCCAATATTGATGTATTTGTTTTTTTACACATATATGAATGTTATCTTGCAGGACTAAAATTGTGTAACTTGAATGTACACTCTCTTATTTGTCCGTAAATACAGTTTTCGAATACTAAAATATAACTAAATCACATATTTTGTTCGTTGAAAGATAAAAATAATTAAAAGTATATATTCAATGTTCACATGTACAGTAAATTCTATACTATTACTAATCTATTTTCCTACTGACTTGTTTCAAATAAATAGAAAATGTTTGGACTTGACGTTAAAAACTATAGATGTTTTCCAGAATAAAATCGTTGTTTTGCCAAATGGGGGTTACGTCGTCGAAGCTTGGTCCTATATGTGGCTGTGACTGGAGAAATGGGGTTTGTGACCAGTGTAGGTCATAATCAAATATAACACTCATGTAGTCTAAATACGATCTAGATTGCATGTTAGTGTGCTCTATTGAAGGAATGCCGAAAAGTGCAGAGCCTGTTCAGACTGTGCGGATGCACAGGCTGAACTGGAACTACACTTTTCGCAAACGCCCTATAAGCCCCGTGTTGTGTTTGGCTTATTGCACCTTCTCAGTCGAAGTGTACAGCGGATGTTGACACAATCTTCAAACAACACCCCACCCCCGTGGCAATTAGAGCGACTAATTTTCCCACTGCTGTCACCCCGAGCTTTCCTTAATTGACCCCATGTATAGCATTGTTTCATTGTAAGTGGACAATGACCTACAAGAATGACGTTATGACAGTTTGACCAGCTAAGCACCAGATCCATCAATGCACATGACAGCTCTGATAAGTGTCTACTCTGTTGCACGTCTGATTTAGCATAATATATAAGTACTATCGGTGAAAAATAAATTGTAACCTGACAATGTAAATATAAATAAATAAAGACTGGTATCGTACAGCTGTTGAAAATTGCACAGTCTGTCCATTTTGTCACCCACTGTCGCATTTCAGTATGTAGTTTGTAACTAGGTCATTCTTATATTTTTTACAGTACAGTACAGTCCCATACATTTATATCAGCTGGAATTCTAAGTAGTCTGTTGAACTATTACGTGTAATAATCGTATTATTCATACATTTCTGAAGTACTACTGATACGTCATATACCCACGTGACCGCAAAGGGAAATAACTGTGGAAAGCAAAATAAGGGGAAGTTAGTCATGCAGTGACGGGAAAAACTGGCTGTTCGGAATATGAAATATGTAAAAGAACGGCACATACTGGTCGGTTTACTGTTTTATTTTATATATAAATGATGAATACATAAACGTATCGCGAAAACAGAAGCTTGTTATATCTCCTTTAAGGAAACAGTCAACCAATTGATTTCCCAAAGACCCACATTCACACAAACATGACAATCGCAAACTACCTGCGCCAAAATCAATTGTGTTACTTCTATTCCTGAAGTCAATGACCTAAGCCGGTTCTAGATCCATGCATAACACGGGATCATGCAGGTTGAGTTATTTCCCCTTTTTGACGGAACCGTCTACTTTCAATTTCGAAATCTCTATCTCGCCCCCACATCAAGTCGCACACAGAAAATTTAACCTGCATGTGTAGAGCATGCAACCAATATAATAAAATGTTTGGCACAGACATACCTTTCCTGCAGCATCTATTATTTTTTTTATCTCTCTGTCATATAATAACAATCAATGCCGTTGTCCTGAGAATTTACTCATTGTTGATAAGCTGTACCAGGACTGGTTTACGGTCACAATATTCATTGGCTGACTGGTTCCTATACAACCTCAATACACAGCATCGCTGTGTCAGGTGTGGTGTGTGCATCCGGTCACAGGTTATTTAAAGTGACAAGGTCATGGTCTATAAATACATTAAATATACAAAAAAAAGCATCAATAAGTCAGAGAAAACAATAAGCTAAACAAATTATTTACTCCCTCCTATACACATTAATGTGTTATAAGATGGAGTAAAAACATGTTAGCTTTTTTTTTCTCTCATTTATTGATGATTTTAGGTATATTTAAACAATGTATGTATATAACTTGGTTCGTTACTTTAACCTGTGTCAGTGTGTCCGGCGCTCTGTTCTATGGTGTAGGAACGGGGTCAAAACTAAATGTATAGGTGCAGCTATAAAAATATACAGGTGCACCTGTAAATATACAGGTGCACCTGTAAAAATTACAGCTGCACCTGTAAATATACAGCTGCACCTGTAAAAATACAGCTGCACCTGTAAAAGATACAGCTGCACCTGTAAAAAAATACAGCTGCACCTGTAAAAATACAGGTCAGCTGTATATGCAGGTGCACCTGTATATTTATTTGCCTGGGTCAAAAAGTCTGCTCCAATCAGATGTATAATTACAGCTGCACCTGTAAAAATACAGCTGCACCTGTAAAAAAATACAGCTGCACCTGTAAAAAAGTATAGCTGCACCTTAAAAATACAGCTGCACCTGTAAAAATACAGTGCAGCTGTATATGCAGGGTTCACCTGTATATTGATTTGCCAGGGTCAAAATTCAGCTCCAATCAGTTGTATAGTTACAGGTGCAGCTGTATTTTACAGTGCACTGTATTTTTACAGGGCACTGTATTCTTGTTTAGCGTGGGTCTAAAGTCTGATCCAATCAGAGTGCACGTTACAATGGCATCAGCCATGTTGGATTTACCTTTTTGAACAAAGATGGCAGTTTTTATCGATATTTTTAAGCACGAATGTTCTCGCATTGTTAGTATCGTTTGACGAACATTGACAGACTCAGAAGCGAACGTTTGATGTCTTTGAAAGAGAGCACAGCATTTGATAACCCCCGCAGTGTACAGAAATGCCTGCAGAGTACATGCGGGTGTGTGAAGAACTTCGTGTAATGCGCATGATATCGATGTTCAGAAACAGTAAGAAAGTGTGTTGAATATATAACCATAGTCCCAGAGATGCGAACCATTACGATTTGGTGTAATGATTACTATTTCAGTATGTCCAGTATGCTATTACGGCCGTCACATCTAGAATTACTATTTTTAAAACGATGCAAAAAATTTATTGCGGCTGGACATGATTTAACAACAACAACAACAACAACACATTTCCAAAATTTGGTTAATATATTTGTCAAAAAAAAAATAAAAGTGTCTGAATGTGATATTACATATAAAAACCAAATAGAAATGAGCATAGATCTTTCCTGACACAGTGAAAGATGTACCTGTTGCGAAAATTTAAAGGTAAATGTTCTTTTTTTGCAATGTAATTGGTTTCGGGGTTGCATTTTTTTCTGCCCGACGTTTGATGCCTTTAATTTGAAATTAAATCTTTTAGTGGCCTATAGGCTTTATATTCATAATTTAAATCACCGCAGGCTCTTGTAATAAAGTATATTAAGTAGTTTATTTATTGAATTTAAAGTTTTCTTGTTTTGGAAAGTGAGGGTGGATGCGAGGGATATGCCTCGGATCTCCCTATCTGACCAGTTCGGCCCACATCGTTAGGTCGTGTGTCGATGCCAACCTCGCAATCATACTCTTTGGGCTTTGTGGCCAATGTTGGCATCTCTG